>WYDI02009813.1:0-24167 GCA_009867235.2 Psittacus erithacus
GCTGAAAGTTAGAAACACAGCGCTGCACCAGCCACCAAGAAGGAGAAAAAATGACTGCTACTGCTGAACCCATGACAACATTCTAAGCAGTAGCTACAAACATTGGTATTATCAGTGCTGTTCCCAGACTGAAAGTTAGAAACACAGCGGTGCACCAGCTACTAAGAAGGAGAAAAAATGATGGCTACTGCTAAACCCAGGACAGGAGACTTGTTTAAAAACATGTATCTTGGAGAGAAAGTATAGGCTAGCTAACTTTCTCCATGAATTAATGAGCAGTGATTAGACCAACCGAGGTTCTATTGAAAATACTGATGCTTTTTAACTGTATTCTCAAGTATATTTATATTTAATGCTTTAAACTACCTAGTGTTCACTTTCAGATTTCTGCGTTGAGTTTGGCACAGAAATCACTTGCTGAGGATGGATGGAATTTGGAGCACCAGTTTTGTCAGTTAAATGTGCTTTCAGCCATGTTATCAGCATGAATGTGATACTTAAACGCTGCAAGGAGGGATTTCCGGTATACTTCAATGTGGCTTTTGAAGGCCCTGCTTCTGGAGTATACAGTGATCATACAGAAAATATCTTGTCTTTATTAATGATGAGGCAGCATATTAAGATTTAAAAGTCTGTCTCTCCTTTGAAATTGCCTGGTATAATCTTTTCGGAACAGGCAATGGAGTTTCATGATGAAGTTTTGCTGATGGGTAGGGTACACAACAAAATGAGCACACAGTAGCTGTATAATGTACAGAGTTTATTAAATAAGCACACTAAAGAGAATAAGCACACTAAAGCAAACAAGCACACTAGTGCGAATTGATCTCTTTCTCTCTCTCTCTAGTAAATAAGTACAATAAAGAAAATCATATATATATATAAAAGTAAAATACAGAGGAAAATTAGCAATGGATCAAATTGTTACTGCATAGAGAGAACAGATATTAAGAAGAAATGCATCACCAGTTACCACCAAATCATCATCCAGGCCCACCCTTCCAGCTGGGAAGCCCCATTGCAGCCAATGCCAAGAGTCTCAGATAATCAGGAAAATTCCTATGCAGTGCATCCACCCACAGGTGAAGCTTTGATTTGGCTGCAAGAGGGTCCTGCTTGTTTACCCTTAGAAAAATAACTGGCTTTATGCCAGATCTGTAATTGTTTACTCATGGGGCTGTGCAGTTTTTTATTGTCTAACTGCTGCCCACCCCAAGGGTGTTGGCTAGGCACTCATTTGCAGACAAGTATGAAGGTAATAGAACAGCTGCACACCTCTGCACACCTCTGTTTTCATGCCTCTTTCCAGCAAACAGTCACGATGAACATAAACATACTCTACAGTGTACACTTTGACAGAAAAACATACTTTGTTATGTGCCTCGGTCATGAGAGGGAATCAACTTTCTGCTAGTTTCCCATCCATTCAGATGTGCATCCTGGATTTAGTCTCCAGTGATGACCTATCGAAGAATCTTCTTATATCACAGAAAGGGAGGGAGGAAAAAACCCCACACAATTACAATAGAGTGGATCCTGTTTTCAAGATGTTTTGTTATTTTAATCAAAGGACTAATGCTTTAGTCTTATATGCTGTATTCATTTAATTGCAAAGAGTAGGGTCAAAGTCTGAGGTTAGATTGCAGGTTGAGATGTGAAAAGCTAAAAGTCAGTTTCTGGCTTCTAAAGTGCTGAATAAAGTATGTTTTTACCATACTTAAGGAAAATGAATCAGAGTTTTAAAACTGTTATGACTGTGATGACTTTCCTTATTGGCTCCTTTGATAGGAAATGTTAGAAAAGCATCTGGGGTTTTTGGAGAATTTATACAAGTGAAATTAAAACATGGATATTTCCTCTTTTCTTGCCTTTTCTCTGCAAAAATAAGTGTGATGGGTATTTTTTTTTTAATGGTCCATGGATACTGCTCAATGTGAAGGCTAATGCATTCTTGAACGTGTCTTCCATCAGAGAAACTGGTGGTATAAGTGAGAGACTCTCATTAAACCTATCTATTTGTAGTTGCACACACAAAAAAGTCTTTCTTAATTGCCTCCCTGCATGTGGACAAGAGCTTAAAAAGAAGCAAAATATAAAAGATTAAAAGAGCATAATACATATTCAAAAGATGAAAAGATGTGACCTAAATGGTAAAAAAAAAAATAAAATGGAACTTTTTCCATTTTTTCTCCTTTAAAAAGGAAAAAAAACCAAACCTTGAGATCTCTTTGTGTTTTTCCTGAGTAGGAGAACTTCGCAGATGACAGTAATGTCCCATTGTGTTTCATCTTTTTCATAATAGCGTATTTTGAAATCTGGCATGAGCGTATCTTCTGATAATGTTTTTTAGGACTATGTAAGTTGTAACACACAGCACAATATAAACAACATTTTCTTCTACTTTTTTGCCATAATGATTAAAGTTACTATCCTGTTTGACTTTAAATAATTATGATTAGGTCTGTGCTTAGGTGAGGCATCCTTACAAAAAAGGCAGATTGATGCTAGTGGTTTAGCAAGTATTGTTTTATAGCATAGCTGCAAACTGAAATCTGAAGGGGTCAAAGTCATGATGTGCTTGGTTTTTGAATGAGGTATAAAATCATTCTGAGCATTTGTAGTCATTAAAGGTGCCATGCTGCTTTTGGTGAAAAACTACCACCCTGGCCAACCTGAACTTTGGTTAGTTTCACAGTGAATCCCTGGTGTGAGCTGCTTTGATGGTTAGTCCATAGGTTTCAGCCTAAGGGTGATTGCATCATTGAGCCAAGGGGTACAGCATGCTTCATGTTTGCTATTCAGTCAGGAAGTTCCTGATTCATTTGGAAAAATGTTTTTGCTAGGTAGAAAATGCAGTTTTGACAGCAGCACAGGCAGCATGAATTTACGTATGCCGAGCAAATGGTTGACCTATTCTGATTAATCACATTCTTTGAAATGGTGGCCATATTTCTGACAGTGATCATGCACCACGCAGGCTGTCTGATGATGTGTGTAATAATCTCAGTCAGGGAGTTGGAAAGAGCTTGTATTTTGTACATGCAAAAAGTTGCTGGGAAAATCCTGACTAATGGCTCAAAACCAGTATTTGGTAGTGTTTTTTTCTGAACACACAAGTGTGTATGCGTTTGTGTGTATGACAAATGCCAGTGGTTAAGCACGTGCCCGCCCTGTGTAACGGGATTTTACAAACATTGATATATTGTGTCTATAGGAAATGTAATTACTACTTCTGTTTAGGTTATAACAAGAACTCCCCTAATTTCAAAACACCAAAGAATCTGAAGTTTTGATTAATTTTGACACTGTCTCTTTGTAACATTGTAGTTTGTTTAATTTCCCTTTGCGTTGTTTGAAAGGGATGAAGGTGATTAGCATACTGATTATGGTGTTTCTCAACTCATTTCCAGCAATTTTCTTTCTTGTTGAATAGAAGCCAAATTATTCAACAGTGGAGTAAAACCATTTCCCTTATATTTTCAGAATCATAGTTTATGTCAGATGGACTTTGTCTCTGTTGGATTTTAGCAAAGACAGTTCTTGTACTGCTGCTCAATATTTTTAAGAATTTTTTTTCTGTACACCTTGGAAGAAAAATATTACATCCTTGCAATAATGATGTGTATCTTTGGGGTGAATGGGTTTTAGTATTGAGTGGAAATAATTTTTCTTGACACAGCACCATAAACAACAGCTTTATATTTACAGGTTGCTCAGAAGGTCCCTAGAAATCATCTATTAATAACTTTTTCTAGTTGTTAGGTGTGTTTTTAATATGCATGCTGGTGTGTGTTTGTGTGCACATAGGAACACCTGCATTATTATTGCATGCTGAAATTTTTGTGAAGTGTTTTATACTTAATTTTGTGTCTGTCTTTGTAAGCATGTGGGTAATGATGGATCTGCTTCTTTTCAAGAAGTTTAGTGACAACGCTTTTGGTAATTCGGCCTTGGCAGGAAGAGTCTGAGCTCCATCTCACAGCCTGTGTCTAGGCAGAGGGGCAGGAGAAGTTGCAGTCCCCTGGCCATCAGGACTGGAAACTGATGGCTGGCATGTACCCTGTCAATGCTATTGCATTGCTTTGCCTTCTGTGGAGACCAGGGTGCAGGGGTACATGGCATAATTGGCAGCTATAAACTCTGGCACACAACGTTCAAACCAAAGGTGTTTTTTCCAAATATATCTCATGCCAACAGGGCACAAAACGTTCTTTACTCATTCGCACAAAGAGGTTTAAAGTTGGGGAGAAGTGATTTGATAACTTGAGAATGCCACCTTCATCTGACTTGGGTGGAGGTGAAATGGTTGACCAAATGTTTGGATGAAAGGGTTTGTCTCATTGCGAACTGTTGATTTTTGAGGACAGCAAATCTATTTCATTTATGACACAGCTGGTCTTCAAGCACAGTGTTGAGAATCCTCTTTTCTCTAGATGGCATATCTCTTCATATAAAAGCAAATAGGGAGGACAGGCTCCTGTCTCGGACCATATGAACTGTGCCCATATTAGATCTCCCAGAAAGATGAGTTGCCTGCCCCCCAGGTTGTAAAAGGAGGCTGTAAGAATGTGTGCAGCCTGAACTGAGGGAACACCTGTACCCTTCCTGAGAAAGACTTTCATTTTAAGGATGCAATTTAAACATGAGATTGCTTGGATTGGCCTTTAAATTGCTTGCTATAGGTAAGGCATGGTGTGTTTTGTTTTTAGCACATCCTGGTGTCTACCTAAAGCTCTAGCTCCTGCCTGCTGTGTGTGTGATGTGTGACATTTCACTCGCTATCCCAGTTCTTCCTGTCTTACATTGTTGTCACCATTTGGCCTGCAACAAGATGTAAGCCTGCTTTCTGGCTAGGAAGAAGTTCGTGTATGAAATTCAGGCTTTAAATAGGGTCTGCGCTTAAATCTTTATCTTTGTCCAGTGTGCTGTTTGACCAGCATGCTATGGAAGAAGAGTAAAACTTTTGTGTATCTAGCCTTAATATTTCTGGCATGAGTTTATTTTATCAATGTCATTAGCATCTTAATATGGAACTGCTTTTACAGACACTGTGCTTTAATGAAAAAGATTTTAACAAAACAGCAGATGAAAAATCTCATATTTAATTGTATTGCTCTGTGAAACTGTATAGCTTTTGTTACTATCACTTGGACCTTTCACCTATGTTTCAAGCAAAAATTATTGCAGGTTCTCTGAAATGAGTTACATGAAGAAGTCATTATAATTTAATTCAGATGTTTTTAAGTCAGGTTTTAGATGTTGTTTGAGGTGCTGACATGAGCACTTTCGATATGCTGCAGCAGCTGTTGTGCAGTTACTGCTCCTTAGCTAATGCTTTGAGACCAGCAGACTATTT
This sequence comes from Psittacus erithacus, assembly GCA_009867235.2. Lineage (NCBI taxonomy): Eukaryota > Metazoa > Chordata > Aves > Psittaciformes > Psittacidae > Psittacus > Psittacus erithacus. The sequence goes on from WYDI02009813.1 coordinate 5,357, forward strand.
ATATTTCATTAACATTTAATTAGCCCACAGTACCTGTGCCTTACTAATAACAGATGGCTGCAGTGAACTTGACGACTCTCTGGCTTTTAAAATTTTGCTATTTTAAACCCGTTTTTCTTTCTTCTTGCCTTCCTGTTAATAATCTGACATTATGGTTTGTTTTATTTTATTTTAATCAGCCTTTTGATAGTTAAACTTGAAGAGGAAAGTAAGCCTCATTGTGGCATTAGAAACCACAAAATGCCGTACGAGTGCAGCAACTGTGTGTTCTTTAACATGATGCCTCAAAAAGGCATTTCCCAACAGGTTATAGTATGGACACATGCTGAATCATGTGAATGATAGGAAAAGCACAGACAGAGTCAGACGTTTTGAGTGTGTTGTTCCAAACATCAGGTTACCTTTGAAGTACTAGCAAGTCTGACCAAAGTATTTGTGTAAAGGAGCATTTTAATTATGTCTGTAGTCTTTTGATGGCTTTTATGCGTCTGGGAGAGTGATTTTTATTTTTATTTTTTAAAAATAACATTAAATTGATGTTAGAGAAAAAAATGTGGACTCTTTGCTTCCTATGGCATGATATTAAATTATAGAAAATTGTCGCAGCATCGAATTCAGAAATCTTAGAATATTTTCTAACGTTAAGAAGGAGTAAAAGAAAACACTGCAAAATATGGAAAAACTGTAGTAACAGAGTACGCTTCTTTCTTGTAATTCTCAGGAATTTAGTAACTATCCAGAAAACTAAACGAACAGAAAAAGCAAATGGTTTTGTTGACTTCCTTCCAGTTTTGGCCCTTTTCATCATGTCTTTTGTTCTCAGATGCAAATCTGGTTTGAATCTGTAATTTATTTTCTGGTTAGGAAAATATTTATTATGACTGTTGGAGAGAAATTACTAGGCACAGTAGACTCTTAGCTGAAAGAATCTAGAACAGAATTCAAAGTAGTGTTCCTCAGCCTGCCAGAAAAATCTTTAAAAAACCATACATTATATCCACACATACTTTATTCCTGTACTCTTCAGGTCTTCAAAGTCAATTAAGTCCAATGGGAATCATAACATTATCACAAATGCCTAAATACTAAATCTGGGTGGTTTTACAAGGACAATGAAAAAGAAGAGGTGTTGTAACGTTTGGTTTTTATTTTCATGCCCTAGCTCAACTTTACAGTGGTACCATCAATAAGAAACACCAATAAATTCTATCCACTAAAAGATTACCTCTTTAGATATGGTGCATGGTATCTACATGGCTAAACTTATGACTGGTGATGCCTTCATGAGGAAAATCTAACTTTAAAAAGACACTAGAAGTGAGGTCAGTATATCTTTCTCAGCATTATGGGACCAACAAGAACGCTGATCCTGTCCCAGGGAATAAGATAATTTGTCAATAAGTTTTGTAAGAACTCTGTCTCTGGTAAAGCTGAGGGATGCTGGAAGGACAAAAAACAGTTTGAGCAAATAAAGGTTGGAAAGACATATGTTGCCCTTACCTCTGCCTGTTGGGATCTGTCAGTCAGTTCATTTAACGTTCTTCTTTCGTGACTGAAATGGTTCACCTGGGAAGTCAGTAGCAGAAATATCCTCATAAACCTAGAGCTTGCCTGACTGTCCTCTGCCATACATCACCTCCTGGCTGTAAGAAGGGGGAGTATACCTGAGGTGAAGGAAGAAACTGCAAGAAAAGCTGACTTATAAACCTGCATCAGGTATAACAGATTGCTGAAAATGAAGGTGTGTGTTAAACCAGTTGTTTGTCATTTCTGAATGCAGGTTTGAAAACCAGGTGATAGCTGTGCTTTCATAAAGCATATGTGAGATTTGGGAAACAATGAGATTTGAAAAGAAACTGATATGAAAAACCTATTTTAACCACCACAGAACTCCTTACCTGGAGCAGCACAGGGCATCGCTGACGTTTGGGTCTGCCACAACAGTACTGAACTATTTTCATTTCTAAGTATGAGGCCATACACAAATCTTGTGTTTTGGAAGGATGACTGTTTTCATTCTGAGAATCCTACAGGAGGACCATTTTATTCACTGATAAATTGAAAGTAACATTTGTGGCTGAAAGTTTCTATTTTTGGCCCTAAAAAAAAAAAGGGGGAAATGAAGATTAATATATTCTGGATTAGATTTTTTGTTTTCTTTTATGTGCATTTTTTAAAAAAAGATGAGCTGTGTTTCTTTGTAAGACTCTTAGAGCTATTCTTTTATCTTCTAAAATATCATTATGTGAACTGATGACTGCATGCCTCTGGGGATATTGCCACATAAAAATTCTGGTTTTGTGAAATTGATCTCTGTAAAATTGGATAGCAAACATAAACAGCAAAGCTCTTCAAGAAAATCTGTTGACTTTAGCAACTACACATGCCATTTCAGTGCTGTCAAAGGATGATTGCAGCTCAGAGGTATTATTTACATGTAGAAATATGTCGCTTTGTTTAAAACTCTTGACTAACACAGTATTTGTATATATTGGCTTTTGGTAGCTACAGCTTGAAGGGTCTCCTCTTCTATTTGCAATTTTCAGTTCGTAATGTAATTAATTTCTGACTGTTTTGTTTTGAAAAGTATTTTTACATTTAGAAATAATATTTTTTTGGGGGATGAAAAAATAACAGCTTCTACACTATCAGTTATTACTGTCTGCATGATGCCATGCAAGAATGTAAAAGTGAAATGAGACTAGTGAGCAGGACTTAATTTCTTACATTCAAATCTTACCTCTCAAATTTATCTGTTAGTTTTGCTATTCACACATTAGTCTGTACAATTAATATTATTGTGATATTAGATGTAATTGTGTGAATCCTTGTGTGTCTGACAGGATCTGCATTTTCAGGTACTCAGAAAAAATTGCAATAAGATGATCCATGTGATACTGCAAATGACGAGGAAGGATATTCAGCTATGAATGCTAATTTCAATAAATAACAAGTGATTTATTTTGTGATTCTACTTTAAAAAAATCTGAAAGCAGCCTCACAATAGCCATTATTTCTGAATTAAAGTTTCTGTGCTCAGTTTGAGTGGGGAGAAGAAACTTTTTCAAGTTACTTGTATCAAAGTTTTTGAAGAGAATACCATATGTCACAATAAGTTGGTGTAATTTTTTGGACATGAACTAAAAAATGAAAGAACAATGCTTTTGAAACAACTACACAAAATTATATGACTCTTAAAAAGTAAAAGGACACTTTTTTCATCTATTTCTTTATCGCCATATTAAATCTTCTTTCTGACAGCTAAAAGGAAATTACTGTGATTTAGAGAGTGAATCTTTATCAGTAGTTGACAGGTAGAAAAAAATGATAAGGCCATCCAAACAGTTATTTATAATAGCATTTAGCTGGAAAGTGGCAATCGCTCAGCATTTGATTTATGTAATTTTCCAGGGACCTTCTGCAGTCCATCAGGCACTTTTTATGAGCCTGTTACTGAAGCATGAAAGTTTTCTTGCTCACTGCAGAAAGAACAAGATAAATACACAACTGGATCCTGTTGTGTAGCAGATAATGCAATTACAGATTCTTGTCCTGCTTAGAAATGATAATTCCTCCATAAAGTCAAGTTGATACTTAACCATTCTGGCTTCCCCCTCTACTCCCCTTTTTTCCTAAAGTGCACACAGTGGCCAAACTGCCTGCAGAATTTAGTCTAATGAGAGCTTGGCATAGAATTGTTGAGGATATGCCTGGTAGAGACTGTGCAGTGGAATTAACTTCGCTCTCTACCACACCTTTTTGTTTTGCTTGTGTCCCACCCATTTGAGGAATTCCTCGTTATGTCACTAGATTCTTTTATTTAGCTGTTGTTTTAGGATGGAAAAATGAATGTCCCATCTCTGTCATATGTTTCTGAGAAACTTTGGTAAAATTGATTCTTTGAGAAATCTAAAGCTGCTTTGTGCCATGTCATCCTGGCTAGAAAGCAACATAACAATTGGAAAAGCCAAAACATGGTGAGGCTATCTTCTCTTTTGGCTGGTGTTCCTGAAAAGTGCTGAGGCAGAAAGCACCAACACAAATCTTCAGTAGAAAAATCATCTTATTCCAGAATTTTATGGTTTTGAGAAGATAGGAACAAGTTGCTAAATTTTTAGTGGTTCGGCTGAGCAAGCTGCTGGAATCTCTTCTGCTCTCATGTTTACTTTCTCTCCATTTGCAGGAGTATTTTGTTCATGCTACTTTTCTCCAGCTGTCGACTAAAACTGCTTCATTTTTAAGGTATCTGGGCAAAAGTGGTTGGACCATCAAAACTGCCTGAAAGGGTGACTGTTGGAGGCTGACTTCTGGGGTGCTAGCTAGCTTGCAGAGTTAGTCAAGGATTACAGCAAATGCATCCCCGGGGGATTCTCTAACAGGGAATATGCTTCAGTATCAGTAAATGCATACAGTTTCAAATCCTGTGGTGGTGTGGATACACACAAGTCAGAGAGATGATTTCAAGCTTCTTCAGGGGAGGACCTGTCCTGACAAGGATTAAATCCTTAGAAATGAATTGCTGAAAGTTGAAGACAAAAATTAATCATTCAGTGATCATAGCCAGAGGACTCATTATGAATTAGCTTTCTGTCAACAAATGTGTGTTTTCCATGTTTTTCCTGCTAGTTTACACCCTCCACCAACTCTTTTTGTCTTTTTGTCTCATTATACGGTAATAGTGAATTAATACAATGTTGCCCAGAAAGGTTTGCTGAAGAAGGCAGCTTTGCTGCAAGAATTGCACACTTCAAAGACATGAGGCCTTAGGTCAACATTATTTGCCTTACAAGAAAGCAGTAGCATCCTGAAAAACAGTTGTTATTGTTGCATGAGGAATATAGGAGAAAATTGTATTTGACCTTTGCCTTTACATGCAAATCTCGACTAAATGTGGTCACTATCACTGCAGGTTTCTTCTATTTGTTTGTTACAGCCTCCCTCTGCTGTGCCAGTGCAACTGATGATTTTACAGTGCCTTCCCTAGCAAGCGCCAGTTAATCAGAAGATGCTTAGATTTAGAGTTAGATTTTTTCCTGAGTCTCTTAGTACAGAAATTTAATAGGGGTTTTGGTGCTTCAAGGAAGAAATGTTAAGTAGTCTGCTAGCTAAGCTTCCTCATTATATTACCTTATGCTTAGCTGCTCAGATGAAATGAATAATTTTCTGCCTTGGCTGGATTAGCTCTACAGAAGCACCATAAGCATCCAGTCACGCAATTCTGCATGTGAAACTGTTTTTAATACATCCATTTGAATACCAGTTTAATGTCGTTTACTAAGATGTTGCCATCATACCTTAAATGGCATATCTTTTATCTTTTTTTTTTTAATTAATTTTGAGCTCACTATGTGTTAGGGTATATGTATGTAACTAATGATTCGTGGAGGTGTACATCTCTGTTGCACAACATGCATCAGTTGTTTGAATAATTAGATAGAAGCATTGAATGTAGACTATGAAATAGAAATACTCAAGCGGAAATCCTAATCTGCCACAATAATTTAAAGAAAGGGCTTGTCATTGCCACTTGTAAATCTCGCACAGACTGTTATCTTGCAAAGCCACAACAGTATAAAATTTAGCTCAGTGAAACAGAGGTGCTTTTCTAATATCCTGGTTTTGTCAGCCATGGAAAAAGACATTTTAGAAATAATAATTAAAAAAGGCATCAAGAATTTAGTCACGAAGAAGAACTTCTTCTGAAGTGCATAGTATTTTAAGCAGGGCATTAAGGAGATCTAAAACTAGGAAATGAGGTGGGAAAGCTCTAGATGCCTTGGTATTACCAGTGGAGAAGACATTTTTGTACATCAAAATAACCAGGAAAAAAGTATTACCTCTTCTTATTCCCTCTACCCACCACGATATTTCCTACCTCTGTTAGATGGCTCTTGTAGGAGTGAATTTTTCACGATTTTTTTTCTGGAGTTGAGTATTCTTTTTCTCACATTTTGGCTTTAGCAGCCAGAACTCAGAAAACAGAGCAATATGGAGTGGTGTAACAAACTTACCTCATCTGATCAAAACTCCACAACTTTCTCACCTATGTTATTTTTGACCCCTACGCAGAATTGCACTGTGCTGGAGGAAATGGCTCTGTCTTTATCATCAACTATGAGCTGACACTGGCTGTATTCTTTTTTTCCGTATTTTAAGATTACATCTTCTTGTGCACTGTCATGTTAAAGATCCTTTGGACTTGAGACAGAGGGAAGTGTTTGTCATTTCTTAACATCTTAGCATGTTACTTCTAATTTATCATGTTGCATGGCATCCTGTGACAGGATGATGAAGTTCAGACGTTACTTGTCAGAGTCATATGATAAACCACTGCTAAATTATTGAGTCTCAGTTGACAGCGGTTAGTAGGAGAGAAGGGTTTTGAGTCATCAATTTCAAAACCTAAGGGTGTTAAAAGAAGGCATTCCTTGCCAGGGGAAACGGTGAAATAAATCATTATGTCAAATCTGCTGGCTTATGTGGCATGTTGATTTGCTTTTCTTTGTATCTCTTCCCTGCCCCCATCCCCCCACCTCCCCCTTTCCTTAATCCATGATTTACTTCATTTGTTGGTATTTTACTATTCTCAGATGAGCATGAGAATATATGCTAATGAGCATGCTAATAATAGCATGATTCCTTTCCAAGGTTCTTATGGCTACAATCTCTCTTTCCTTTTTTGTGATCAAAAGTCATGTTGGAAAGAGTTAAGTTAATAAATTACAGGATTTATAGGTGCTAGGAAGAATCTAGGTTTGCCTCTGTTGAGTGCTTTTTTTCACTTCATCATCATGAGCTAGGTAAGGTTCCCAGTGTCAGTTGGAGAATGACAAGGGATTCCCATTTTAGACATGGGATTTATGTGGTGGATTTTAGAGTTGTTTTTCTGCTACTTTTGTCTGTGTAATACAGTGTTAATTTTGCTTTCTGTGAACTTCAGTAACTATTTTGTTGTTCTGCTGAATATTCTTTCCATTAAACTCACTTTGGAAAGAGAATTGGGAAAAATGACTGCATTAAGTATACAGAGAAAAGCAAAGAGAGTCTCAGATTTCTTTCCTGATTGTTTCTTTCTATTTTTGTGTATGGTCATGAAAATTTAGGATACTCCCCTGAGCTAGAAAAGCATTTTGCTTTTCTGAATGGGAGCAGTTGCTTGGGTTCAGTGAGGGCTCTGTCACTGGTACCAGGTGGGGCATTAGTCAACTTGTTGTGAGATTAGCCAAAAAACCTGGCCATGTTAAAATACAATTTATGTCTACAAATATTTCAGGTCTGGGACATGTCAGATACAGTTTTTTCAGTTCAGCCTGCTCATTTTTTGCCACTGTTTGAGAATTACAGATTCACTTGCAAATGTTTATTTTTTTAAAATACTGTGGCTTGACAGTATTATTCCCATGCTAAGATAAATGAAACTAATTTCTGCAGAAGTCTAAGCATTTTGTTTTTTAAAAGTGGTAGTTTATCATGGTTATGAAACACGCTACACTGTAGATTAATAATTCACTTTTTCACATTTGAAATAGTAACTACTGTATCTCACATCCAGTGTTTATGTGGCAGTTCATTTTTTAGTAAGAAGAGTAAAATTGTGTTCACATTAAGATTTTAAACCTGTAAAATAAACTATACAGTAACATATGTATTTTATTACTATTTTTATTTTTTAAAGGATTCAGGTAATTACAGATTTAAATATGCCAAAAGTGAAAGTTTTATTCAGTTAGGTTTCTGTGTCTTTTTTATTTTTCTGTTGCTCATGCAACCTAGCAATATTCCATCAGTGTGTCAATTAATCTATTGTTTGACACTTTATACTTGTTTTAAGTACATAAATATAAGACAATCACCTGGGATTATTGTGATGGTTACATATGGCATATGTGCCCATATTAACCACTAGGGTAATCAAATACTTGAATTAATATTTACTTTTAGCAATTCAGTGCAGAATACAACCTATTGAATACTTAACCCTTAATTTTTATCTACTTTTATGAACTCTCATAGTGGAAATCATTACAGATACAATGATATAAGAAAGACAGATGGAAAAAGAAGTGACAAGGTAAGCAGATGGCCAAGAGGATAAGTGGCTTTGAATTATTCCAGCCTAGAATTTTAATTTAATATAATTTTTTTTTGGAAGGAATACAAAGTGTATGGAGTCATAAGTGTCTGTAGTCTCTCAGTAATGGGCAATATCAGGCAGTAGTAGTTCCAGCAGGGAATTATGGAGTGCTAAAGGCAGTAAGGAAAGAAGAACTACTGGTGAAATGAGAAATATCTGGGTATTAAGAACTGTGTTCATATCCACAAAAAATATTTGGGAAGAATTTAGGTGCCTCAGTCTATGTATAATAACAAGATACCAAAAATATCCTCGAGCTCAGTCTCAGAGTCATAAAATAATTTAGGTGGGAAGGGGTCTCTGGAGCTGTCTAGTCTGAGCAGAGCAGGTCCATTTGGAGCAGAATGCTCCATTTCTTGTCCATTTGAGTTGTATCTCCCAAGGATGGAGGTCTTACAGCCCCTCTGAGGCCCTCTGTAAAGTGTTTGACAACCTTTATGAGGATTTTTTTTCATATCTCTAATAATTCCATGTGTTATTCTCCATCATCTCTGCACCTGGCATTAGGTAGTTTTAGACAGCGCTGAAACACTTTCTAAGGGTGAGCAAACCCTGTTCTCTCAGCTTCCCTTCATAGATCATGGTATTCCAGCCCCTGGTTCCGGTGGCCAACCACTGGCCTCACTTCAATAAATATGTCTATCTTACGGTCAGAAGCCCAGGACTGGGTGTAGTATGACAGTGGTGGTCTCACCATTGCTGAAGGGATAGGAGAAATCATTTCCCTCAACCTTCTGGCTTCATTATTGCAGCTCGGTATATGGTTGGCCTTCCTCACTCTGGGGCATGCTCTGACTACTGTTTACTTGTTGTTCAGTGGGACCCTAAGATCCTTTCCTGCAAAGCTGCTTTCTGTGTAGTCAGTGCCTACTCTGTATTGGTGCATGGTCTAATTATGGAGATAGGAAAATAGCTGGATTATTGCTTCCTCCCTCCAGCTTGCACTGTTTGGCAAAATAAATGATGGGGCGTGTTTTTGTGGTTTAGATGCCTAAATGCAGTATAAAAATTATGAGTGTCAACCTGACGATCGTACTCCATAATAGAGCAGCTGTTGAGCAATATGGATTGCAGTGTTGGAGTTTTGGATGTCTCTGCCATCCAAGATTTAAGACAGTCTTCTGTGAGTGTTTCTCATGGGTTTCTTAGGGTTCCTATGCTGAGCCTCTTCTACTTTTAGCCAACCTGTTTTTCTTCCCCCACTTTATAATAACTTTAGGTGCCCAAGTTAAGGCTATGGTTTCTGCTCCAGGAGCTGGATTCTCGGCATCTGTTACCATGTTCAATGTCACAACCTTTAACTGTCTTTTGTATCTCACCCCAAGTGACTGGATCACTCTGCATAATTTACTTGACATGTTTAGCTTGTTTTTCTGGCTTAATGTTTGTGAAGAGAGTTCAACTTAGATGAGCTATCTGAGTAGCCTCAAAGAATGGCTTTGTCAGGTATTTTTGAAATCTCAGGCTTAATAAAAAAAAAATCCATACCTCAGATTCAAAATGTGTGCTATTTTGCCAAGTTATTCTTTTTCCTTTTGTTATGGATTATATTCCTTTTACTGCAGTAAAGTAATGCAATAAACCTGCATGCTTGCAGAGTAAGATCTGCAAGGTGAACTCCCCATGCTTGCAAGCTGAAGAGCACAGTCTAGCATAGTATATTTCCTGTGAGACTTGACTGACTCTATAAAATGATTCTTTTCCTTTAGTGAGACAGGTCACTGCCTAGTATTCCTCACAAAAACATGTCTTAACATCACTTCTTTGTGTAAACATATAGTCTGGATATTTCATTCTTTGTTCTTTACAGTTATGTAGCTGTGGGAGTGCATATGTAAAGCTATTGAAGAAAAAGCATTTATTCACAATCCAGTTGTTGCCATTGCCAGTGGAAAATAAGTTAGAGCTGTCAGACTGATAACCTGATGTGACAAGAATTACTGTGCTTTTTAGATACTGACAATTTATATTCAATCACTACTTACATGAATAAACTTAGACTGCCTAAGATCAGTTTCGTTGGTGTGTTGTTGTTTGGTTGGTTTAGAGTTTTTGTTTAGCTTCTGTTTAAAGTTATGTTGTCATATAATGTGTGTATATATGTAACTGTCAAGGTTAGAGTTACAAAGTGATAAAAGAAGACTGAGATTTTGTTAAGACGCTTGATTCTGGACATATTAAAATGTTTTGCTATTGCATATTAAACTATTGACTTTTAGATGATTTTAATGGGGAATTTGGGGGTTGTTTATTTTTTGTTTTGAATATAAGCAGGTTTTAAGAATAGATCCAAACCAGGAGCCGTTTATTTTCCTGATTTTCTGTTCCTAGGGAGAGCTGAAATATAAAGGAATCTCTAAGATTCATTTGGGTTGGGAGGTAAAGGGATAAGCAGAAATAATTTTTTGTATAAGGGGAAGGGGGAAGATTGACGAGAGGGTAATGTTAAGGTAGAGTTTCTTAAAAAAAAGAAAGAATGAAAGAATATATGAACAGTTGCTGCTTCTCATGAAGCTCTAACCAGATAAATAAAGCCCTGAGGAAATGTAGAGCCTCCTAGCAGCAGGTGCCAGAAGGACTGGCATTTATCTAAGCAGCCCGTTTTGAACGTAGTAGGCAACCCAAACTTCTCAGAATGTATGAATCCATGCCCAATGGACAGTCAGAGGTAAATGGTGGGGTTAGCACATGGAAGTAAGAAGGCTGTGTTTAAAAGATGACTTCCGGGGATGGATACTCTGCAGCTCTGTCCCATCTCCATGTGGAGATGGCAACTCTTTATACATCATCTCAGTTCTCCTGTATGTGCCGTGGCTTTTGTGGAAGTCAAACTGAAGCACAAAGGCTGGTGTGCTCCAGTACTGACTGCATATCACCTCTGGCTGGCAGTTACACTTAACATATGCATCTCACTTAACCTGAATCAATTAAGATACAGCCCAGATGTCAGTTACAACATGTATTTGGTCAGTTTTTATGATTTATCTCCATCTTTGGTTGCTGATTAAATGTATCACTGTGGGGAGTCTGAAAAAAAGTATGCTTTAAAGAAGTTAATTTAGCAGATCTAAAGATCTACTGCAGGCAAAATAAAATAAGCAAAGTAAAAGAAGCAAAATGTCTCACCTTGTCTTGGAGACTGAACTACACTCAGAAGAGTTTGCTGTATCTAAAACCAGCTTGTATTCTGTGCTGTAGCTTTTCTAAAATAAATAAATAAATGAATAAGTAAGTCAGTAAACAGTGATGCTGTTTCATCGTGCTGCCTATCAGGCTTCTTAGGAACAACAGAATTTGTGAAGTTTGTATGGTATGTTGTGACAGCTCTCACCAGGACTTTGCATTGATTAAATGAAATGAATCTTTGGAACAGGAGCATTCGAAACTGGCTAGCACAAGGGGATGTTTTGATGAACAAGTACCTTAGGGAACAAAGGCTGGTTATAATAGTAAATTTACTTGTTATATGATATTGTGTTTAATTTGGAGATATTTTCCTCATTCTTCTTAGTCCATCTTAAGACTTACGTTACAGGCAAGTATCGTGTGCAAACCTCTTGTTTTTAGTATTAGCCAGGCTTGCATCCTGCCAAAAGAGGGTTTTTGTGATTCTAAAATTCATGTCAGAAATGTCTGATGTAAAAATCTCTTTGAAGAAGTTGATGTAAAAGTCCCTATAATCTTCTGAAATGCTTTTAAAATCAGATATTGAAATAAAATGATAAAATATATATTACAGTTGCTAGAGGTAATGTTTCCCAAAATGCCTGAAAGTACAAGAAACAATGTGAGTCTGCTTCAAATACTTGAGTTGTTTTATACCATGCTAGGTGTCTTCGCACACCATGAAGTGTAGAGTGCAGACATAGCCTAGATCCCAATTGATTGTAATTCTGTAAGTAAGAAATTTTGGAGTATATGATTACAGTGTATACTTAGCTGTATGTGTCTTGTGGTTGAATGAGACTTTGCAAAAGTATCCAAGCTTCTAGGTGTATGTGAATGCTATTTACTGCCCTACTTAAGTACATCTGGAAAAAGATGATCCATCTTCATTTTTTAAAATTTGTTTTCCTGGTCAGTCTTAACTTCTTGGAATACAGGGCCATGAAAAAGGCCAATTTTAAAAAATCCTGCCTTTCACTGTTTGTAGTGTGGGCAAGGAGATAGGATAATTTTTAGATTTTGACCTGGGACCTGTATTTTTTAGGCACCAAAATATTTACAAGTCTGTTATAAGCCACAGGAGACAAGAGCTGGTGTCTCAGCCACTTAAACTTTGCTCTTGAACTGTTTGTGTTTACAGGTACAGTGCTCAAGAGTAACACAGTCTGTCACTGTGCCCCACGTCCCTTGAAGTGATTTTGTCTCAGTTCTGGAAATAAAAACCTGTGCGATTGAAGGCAGGACATAGCAGAGCTTTTTGGTTTATAAAAATCATTCTCCCTCCAGGCAATTTAGGGGAAAGTGACTCCAGCACACCATGGGGCACAGTGCTTACAGGCATTTGTGTGGCATCTTGCTGAATGCTCTGAGTGATCCCTTCATGTGATGATGAGATTGCTGTCTGTAAGTGCGCTCTAAAAAATGTGATAGAAGCCAAGTGATTACGAATTGCACCAGAAATACCAGTTCATTATAAGAGGTAGATTTCAATAAAGATCATAGAAATTATCAGGCAGTCTTTTGAGTGAATGCTTATGTTATATATTAGCTTTGAAAAGGATTATAAACTCAGAATGCTTTGGGTTGGAAGGGAACTTTAAAGATCATCTAGCTCCTACCCTCCTGCCATGGACAGGAACACCTTCTACTAGACCCTGTTACTCAAAGCCCCTTCCAACTTGTCCTTGAACAGTGCCAGGGATGGGGTAGCCACAACTTCCCTGAGCAGCCTGTCCCAGTGCCTTGCTATCCTTATAATAAAGAATTTCTTCCTTATAACTAATCTAAGTCTACCCTCTTTCAGTTTAAAAGCATTCTGCCTTGTCCTATCACTACATTTCTTTTTACAAAGTCCCTGTCCAGATTTCTTGTCGGCCCATTGGAAGGCTGCTATAAGATCTCCCCACAGCCTTCTCTTCTCCAGACTAAACAAGCTCAGCTCCCTCAGCTGTCTTCATAGAAGAGGAGCTCCAGCATTATGCAATTTCCTGAAAGTATGGTAGGTAATATAATGTCAGTGGGATTTTTTTTTCCTTTTGTATATAATGACACAATTTAAGTTTAGCTGTCAAATCACATTAGATTCTCTGAAATTTTCTGTAGTTTTTGATGAAGACAAGTCTTCACACAGCAGAAAGAAGGTGAGAAGAGCATTTATGCCAGTCAAGCTTATAGAGATTGTATTTTCTCTCACACATTTCCAACTCCTGTTTCTCTCTCACCCTCCTCCCTTCTTTCTCCTCATTGCTTGAAACAATTGCATCAATAATAGGAAAAGTATTGAGTTAAACTTCATGCACCATGTTTAAGTTTTTTGATGCAAATAGGGCTCAGTTGCTTTAGTTTCTCGCTTATGACAATCCGTAGTAAAAACCTGATAAATCAAGTTGAAGCTGGAAAGGAAACGCATAAAGCAAGATAAAAAAAATATATACTTCCTTCTTGAATAATGGCCTCGGGGGTTACTCTTTTTTTATAATTTGAAGGGCAGTTATGAAATTTAGAGAAACATCTTTTTCTGACTGTAGCTGAAATGAAATCTGAAATGCTTCAGGATCACCAGCTGTACTGGGATGCTTTGAATGAAGCACAGACAGCTGGACAGACTACCCCCATAGCTCCTCACATGTGATGTCTTTTAAGCCAAATGGTGTCCTCAGGGTTACCCCTTCAAAGTATGAATTCAGAACATAGCATTTGTGCAGCTGGGGAGCACTTTTATTCATATCTCTTTGCTTACCTGAGAGATTTGTATGTTCCCTAAAAGCATTTGCTATAACAGCACTGTGATGAACAGTTTATGTCACTTCAACAAACAGATCAGTTAGGCCACAGGGAGAGATACAGTCTTGACAGACCTTGGGAACATGGGGAAAATACCTGCTAGTTGGCACAGTCAGGTCCTTTACAAATAGTGTATGTCTCACTTCATAGAATAATTTTTTTTATGTGCCTATGGGAATATAATTTCTGAGAAAGAAGGTTTTAGCAGTATGTAGAAAGGCAGTAAACTTCACCATAGGCAAGAAAATAACCCTCTAACTGTTGGCACAGTTCTAACAAGGAGCTTCTAAGCTCACACTCATTTAAAGCTAAGCTTTCATTTTTCATTGTTGTGTTTGTGTAATTTCAACTCAGGAGATTGTAATAGGCTAAGGCGTATCATTCTACAATTTTGGAGAATACAAATGTTAACTCTTATATATAGAGGTCAGCAGTGGTTATTTATGGCTGCATTTGGTGGTTGATTCCTCACTATTAGAAGTTTCAGATAAAGAATAGCTGTGGAAAAATCTGTCATCAATGATAATAAACTTTTCAAGCCCTTACTGAGTGGTATTAATTAAGTTGAAGAAAGAGCCTGAGAATCACATAGTAAATAGGTTCTGTCACTTTATGTTGCCAATCACACATTGTTAATGTCTGTGTTAGGAATGTTACGGACCTTCACATCACTAAATGAGTTTGTCTGTTGAGCACAGAAAGAAACATTTCTGTACATTGCCAAATCGTGCTCAAATTTCAGCTTTTTCAGCCTGCAAGCTTCTCTTCTGCATCTAGAGACGTTTCAGTGAAGATGGTAATGTACTGGGCACAGGCTGCCCCAGTGCTCAAACCAGTTTTCCAGTTAAAGCATTTGCAAGACTCTGGAGATGGAGGAATCACTGTTCTTTAAGTCTCTGGCAATGTTACAGTCAAAAATCTTAGTATTTTCCTTTTTCTCGGACAGAAATAACATGCTTCACTGTTACTTCACGCTTACCAATTTTAAAAGCAGAAACAACTGGGTGGACAACATGGAGATAAAGACAGATAAGGAGAGGTTAACATTGCATTATGACTGAGTACTCTAGATTTAAACCAGTAAACTGTCCAATTGTTCTTTTTCTGGATTTGCTGTGCATCATAAATGATTATAAGCTTACATTTGCCTTTACTTGCTTTCATTTTGTATACTTAAACTGAGACCTCACAAGTGAAGTTTTCCTCTAAATAATACAATTTTATAGCTTCCATGTGATGGGTTGATACATAGCTTTTATTGCACAGTGATATCAAATTTATCTTCACTCTAAGAGTTCCAGTTTAAATACTTGAGTTACCTGACTCTCATCGTTTTGTGCAAAGCTTAGTGTTCTTCATTACAGCATTTGGGTAAACAGTTTAGAAATCTTGAGTATAACATGATTGCATTATTATGCTTTGGTTACTTGGCAGTTTAAAACTATTTTCCTGTAATTTGGAATTAAAGACTTTATTGGCAGATGTGGAAATAAGGGTAAGATATATATCCCTAGAGTATTTTTACTTCTGTTTAAAGCTTTTAATGGTTTCTCTTGGCCTTCTTAAAAATAAATTACAATTTTAGTAACAAGAATTACTTCCAACTAAAAATTGCATTTTTTTTTTTAAATAAAAAGAACTAGCTATTTCTACTTTTTTTGCAAAGGATTTCCAACAAAATTGGCTCTGAGCTGTAATTCTTTTTCCGCTTGATTGAATCCATTTTGCCTTCAAGTACAGCTTAGAACAGTTTCTTTGCCCTTCTGTTTTTTCTTCTTAATGAAGACTGTGGAGGTAAATTGAGTAGATGAAGAATGCTTTCATTGCAGTGACTTTAAAGGTACAAATCTGCAGCAAAGAGCCAAATTCTTGGCTTCTCTGCATGTTTAAAATACCTGTATTCTATATTCAAGGTTGAAACATGTGTTTAGGCATATCTGCCTATGTAAACTTGTTTGGTTAGATCAATCCTTTTGGGGCATTATACTGGTTGCAGGAGTTTTTACCTGAGTCTCGGTCCCCAGAGCAATCCCCTTTTCTCTTCTTGTGTTTGAGGAAGCTGTGAATAGCTTTTGTAGAAAAAAAAATTTCTAATTTTGGACAACGTATTTCATTTACTGGACTGGCCTTCTACTTGTGAATCTGGGAAGTGATTACACAGTAATTTGGGGAGGGACTTTGCAGGATGAGTCCCATGACATAATAACATATTTTTTGATAATTCCAAGTAGATCATCTCTTATATTTCCTGCTCTCTTAAAGACATTCCTTCTCCCTGATGCATCAGGTGGTAGCCTCTCCTAAGCAGCAGTTAGTAAGTCTGCCAGCTGTAATTGCCTCTCACTTACGTCTTCTGGGAACAAAAATGAATATTATACATTCCTTTTTCTGTTGCTATTTTTAAGAGAAAGGGAGATATTTGGGTAACATTTATAAGAACACAGTAGTTGTAAGGATTATGTGTCCTGTGACATCAGCTATATAAAGATAAAAAGCCACAAACAGTTGCTTTGCACTGACAGAGGCAGCTGCATAAAATCTGATGGAAAATCAAAGGGAGATGATTTCACAAACTGCATCAGAGTTCAAGCAAGCTTCTCCTTACTTTTTTCAATGCCAGAGAGATTTTATTTAGCATTGTTCACTGCAAAATGCTTCCTTGCCACCAATATCATGTAGCTTTTGAAGACATATACTCTCATTTCTGATATTGCTATGTCTGTCGATGTCATGTGGTTAATATTGGTAAAATAGCATGAAACACTTAATTCATATAATTTTCAGATGAAACATAAATGCTTATTGTGTCCTTCTTTGCAAAGACTGAGTTAATGTTTAAAACAAAAAAAACCAAAAAAACAAACAAAAAAAAAAAAGGGGAGGTGGGGGAGGAAATAAAACCCCCAAAGCTTAATTTACTTTATGGCACATCAATTTCTAAGTTATCAGCTCTATTTTTTTGACCTTCTTTAGATGCATTCCTGATCCAGCTCATCAGGAATTATGTCTTCCTTGCTGTCCCAGTTAATTCATGTTCCTGAAATGTATACTGGATTTTTTTGTTGCAGTTTTATAGGACCTCCATTTAAGTTCGTTTACGTATACACAGAGCTCTATCACTGTAACTCAGGGGATGGTTTGCCAATATTAAATGAAGAAATGCCGTGTCTCATTAGAGATAAAAAATACCTTTTTTGGTGATCTTCTCCTGTATCTGCATGGTCTGTAACTCCTTGACTCAACAAAGTAAAAAAAATCAAGCTTAAACAGGGTAGATTTAGGTTAGATAAAAAAAGAAATCCTTTGCTATTGAGGGTGGTGAGGCACTGGAACAGGTTGCCCAGAGAGGTTGTGGATGCCTCCCCCTTGTGGTAGTGTTTAAGGCCAGGTTGGACATGGCCTTAGGCAACCTGGTCTAGTGCGAGGCATCCCTGCACATGCCAGGAAGGGGAGAGTGGAACTGTATGATCTTTGGATCCTTTCCAACCCAAACCATTCTCTGATTCTAAATTCCTTCATCATCTGTTTCTGGATTACTCAACATTTACACTATATTATAAAATCTCTCCACTGCTTGAACGTTATATTCTATATTAACCGGTAAAGTGAACGACTTTGTATGACACAAACGCCTAAATTGGATTAATGTGTGAAGCCTATTAATAGCTTTGGACTGTGTAATCTGGACCCAGTGGTAATCAATTGCTTTGTGATAATATTGAGTTTGTGACTGACTCTAAATCACATCAAATGGTGTTTCAGCTGCTGGAGCTATTGAAATGTTGGATGTAGCATTCCTTACAAGAATGAAAGTGTGAGGCTTCTTTTGATGAATTCAGTATGCTGTGACAATATATCAGAAAGCTCTAATCAGGAGACAAGTTTTCAAGATTTTTTTATGTTCTTTTGCTGTATTTTTAGCTCTATTAATACTTGGCACTTAGTTTATTACTACTAACTTCATTCTCTCTCAAAAAATAAGTTGATCTAATTTTTTTCAAACTAGTTTGTAGGATTTTTGTAGGTACTGTAATCAGCTGTTCATAGATGGAACATAGATTTGACTTCTTGATTACATGTGAAATTTAATATTTAGTTTACAAAAGAAGCATATTGATTTTTTTTTTTTTTTAATTTCTATTTAGTACTGGAAGGGTCAGAGTGATAATAAATAAGCTTACAGAATTTCATGTGTGTAAGGAAGTAATTGTTGAAATGAGTTTCATGGAATTAACAACCTAGTTATACTCAATCTTTGTTTCTCATACTGGAACTTATTTCATTCTTCCATTTGATATGGAAAATTTCATAGCTTTGTTCAAAGACTGAAGCTGCCAAAAATCACTTTCCAAAAGCGTACTTTGTCTGCTCCTGAATTCTGTTGACTAGCATAGGAGGACAGTGTCTCCTATGTAAGTGTAAGTGCTATGGATCTTCTGTATGGTGAATGCTTTGGAAGTCTATTTTGGTCAAAAGTCCAGAAATCTTTACCATGTACCTTCTCCACCCAAACAATTTTCAGTAGGAAAAAAGGGGTGTGTGTAGCTGGTCAAGATGGATTGATGTACAACATGGGAAATTGTCGTGACGCGGGAGTCACGGACACCGCTGAGCCGACCAATATGATCCAGCGAATGCCGTTTGTTGCCTCTTAACACACTGCTTATATAACAAACTTGAACAAGCACGAGCACCATAACAACTTCTGATTGGTCTGACAACACTGTT
>WYDI02009813.1:24267-42338 GCA_009867235.2 Psittacus erithacus
CACACTGCTTATATAACAAACTTGAACAAGCACGAGCATCATAACAACTTCTGATTGGTCTGACAACACTGTTCACGAGCCGGATAGCAACACTCGATTGGCCCCTGCTGGGTGTCCACGCGCATGCCTCGTGCACCCTGCAGAGACGCCATCTTCTAACCCCGAGGTGTCTGCATGGCTCACAAGGTGTCGCCGTCGCGCACCCAGTCCCAACAGGAAATAGAACAAAAAAACCCCATGTACTTGCTGGTTTGTTCCCTCCACATCTCCTAGTACTTTTTCCCATTGAAGCAAGCATAGGTCGTGCAGAATTTTTTTGGTAATAAAGTAAAATGAGCCTTAAAGTCATTACTGGTGATCATGAGGCACCGCTGTGTTTATCTTGAATTCTCCAAGTTTTCTAATGAGCAGAACAAGCACCTTTTTTGAGAGATTGTTTACCTGATAAAGATTAATGGCTTGATTCTATTCAGCGAGGAGTACAATATGTTGCCTGCTTTTGCAGTGAACTATAGCATGACTTTATGCCTGTCAGGCAGCTGGTTTAAATGTATCTGATGTAACATATTTGTGGATGAGACTTCTGAAAGAACCCTAATCTGCATATGAAAATTACTTCAGTAATCACCACCTCAAATGAAGAGGTTTTAAAGTAGACCTTGTTGTTCATTATATCTTGAAATTTTGTTCTAGTTCAACAGCATTGTTTTTCTTTTCCTTTCTCTTGCCTGTTGAAAATAAAAGGAAAATTCAGGGGAATGTAAGCCCTGTTAATAGAATGATTATCAAACACTAAAACCCAAGAATATTTTAATACAACTGTTTAAATGGTTGAACTGCTACAACATAACCCAAAAGTTTTGTTTATTCTTTCCTGTCAATCTTATAACACAAAGTACAACAGAGAAAGGCCAGCTGTCCTTCTCTGAAAGACGTATTTCTCTGACTGAAATGACCAGTCTGGTTATTTCGTCTTACAAGTCTTCAGTTTGTCAGTAAGAAGTGCAGAATTCTGCCATTTTCTGGTATACGGGCAGATTAAATTTGTGGCCATGTGACAAAGTTTCTGATGCCTTTTGCTCCCTCTAGGGACCAGGATCATTGCCTGAACTACTGCTTACGCAGCTTATGCTCTCTTGATGTGTGAACTGCAGTTTTAAGGCATGATGATGGCCAGGTTGATGAACATGATGGCATTCACTGAAGTCAGTCAGGTTTTATAGGATAGTTAACAGGAGGCTAGCCTGGTCTTCACTAGCTCTCCAAAGACTCCAGTTTTGAATGAAAAATGGGAAGATTGCCAGGAATGTTCAGTTGGCATTTGATCCTTGGCAGGAATTGTGACTGAAGGAGACATTCTCTGTGAATTCACTCTAATTACGTATTTCCTAACATTTCAAATTTTTTTTGCTTCTGAGCTTAGCAGTGCCTCTTCACTTAAACATCTTCAAAAGAGCCAAAGATTAGTAAAAAGGGTAGTGTATGTCCTGAATAGGAAGTACAGAAGGAACATAGGGAGAAATTTTGCTGTACTTCAAATGCAATTTGTATTTGATAAGAAAATGCATTAAATGAAAGTTCACTTCCTGGTTTAGGTAATAGTTTTGTAGTTAGGTTATGAAGCTTAAAAAACCCCCATGTACTCATTAAATGCCTGTGTTAAGAGATCTTTGAGGAAGTTTCACAAGACTATATAGGGTCTTCTTTGTCAGTTTTTATATTAATGTGAAAATGTGTTTGGTAAATTAGGAGTAGACTTTTTAATACCAAGATGATTATTGTAATTGCGAAGGAAAAAGCAAGCATAAAAAGGTAAAGATTATCACAACAGGTGAAAACCATACTGAAATACGGAGCAAAAGTGGAAGAAAGGATGAAAAAATGTGAAAGTAATTTTAACATTCCCTAGGCACATTTCTCTGTCATCAAAGCTGTGAATTCATGAAGCAAAAGAAGAAAATTTGACAGAAAGGTACACTCTGTAGGATGCCAGTAGAAAGCACATATCACAGCAGATGTCCCTTTCACAAAGACTTAGTCAAAACTGGATGAAGTGTGCGCTGGAATCAGTGTTGCCCTCGTACAAAGGCTGCTAGCTTTAAAGTTAACTGTGTAAATCCTGCATTAGAAGTGTATTAATATTGTGTCTCACAGTTCAAACCTACCTTTAGTCTGTGATCTTACGAACTCTTTTCCACCTGTTTAATGACATGTATTAACAATTTCATTTAATTATACTGATCTTTATCTAGGGTTAATAAAAGTCTATGTATACAGTTTACAGTTTGAAGTAAAAAAAAAAATCCATGAAAGTTATGTCTGAAGTCTTAAATAGAGGGAAGTATTATGAAATTTATATAATAGCTGTCAGGTGAATTCTTAATTCAGTAGATATCATGGTAAAGTATTACTTCATTAGAGTCAGACTTCTAAAAACTTTTGAAAGAAAAAAGTGGATTTTTATATATATATATTTGAGTTTATGTATATATTACATATTTATATATTTAATAACTGAATTATATATGCAAAGTGCGTATAAATTTCCCCTGTAGTATGCTGTTAGTGATGCCATGAAAGCGAATCGTGATGTGTCCCTGGAGTATAGCACCAGGCCATCAGCCAGCCGGGAAGAGTCTTGGGAGAATTATTCCCAATGAAGGACTGGTGCTGCTTAATCCACCAGATATAAACCACTGTCAGAAAATCTCTTCACCTGCTTTTTACGGAGGGACAAAGAAAAATGAAGTTAGCAATTCTCTGCCCCTCCTTCTCCCCCCCCTCTCCCCCCCCCCAAGATTTCAGTAATTGTTATTGTTCATGTCTTGTTACTGGAGATACTGTAATCTCCTTGAAACAGGAATTGTCTTCATGTGTGCTGTGATCAGGCACTGCAGTTTTTTACTTGACACAATGCCAGCAGTAGTGTGGCTTTATTGATTAAGTAGTCTTTTCAGTGCAGTATTTGTACTACTCAGTGTTATTACACATGCGCATTACTGTCCAAATGTATTAAGAAGAAAATTTGAAGGGGAGAAAAAAGGGAAACATTTTATATTCTATGTAACTTCAATCTAGAAGGCATTTAAACATCACTGAGAGAATATTTCACTAGAAATGTACAGGTAATACCTCCTGGGGAGGACTAGTTGGCAAATGTAATTTGGGATTTCCCTCTGACCTTTGCCATCAGTCTTCAGTTAGCTACTGTTAAATTCAGATTTAAAGAATTTGCAGTTTGCTAAAAAATGACAGTATTTATTTTTGTCAACTAAGAGACACAGGCAAATGCTGTTTCATGAAGGAATTATTTATTACATGTATGTCAAGGTTATAGATCTAATTAAATTAGTTAGAAAGTCTTTTCACTGTTCTTTTGTCTGTACTAGATCATATGAGAGAAACAAGAACTGAGAGATGTAAGATACATTAGGCTACAGCATAAAGTAATATAGTGCCTTACTTTTTATTTTATGTAAAGGCTTTTGTGGGGCACAGCAGTTCACAGATTGATGCTGAACAGAAAGGTGAACATTAGAAAGAAAAATTTGGATGAGAAAGTGTAAAAGAATGAATATGACTTCAGTGACACTCAAAAGGTGGGAGGAAACAAGTAATTCTCTTGGAATATTGAAGTTACCCACCCAGAAAAAAGCAGAAAGTAGTAATACAAAAGTGAAACACAGGCAAGAAAACCCATTATGGCTGACTAATGAAAGAGATGAAAAAAATATTTGGTAATAATGGCATGCAGAGTAGAGCTTATTTTGATATACAATATTAAAGACAGTGCTTTGCCTAAACTAGAAAAAATACGTTACCCACTATTTATGAAATGGCTAGGAAGAGTAGGATGTTTGTATAGGCAGTATGCTGTTTGAAATGAGGAAAATGTGATGCTGTAATGGATTATGTAAATAATGTAGATAGTTTTTCAATATAGAGGTGACTATATCAGTCTAATAATTGCAAAATCGTATTGATTTTCCTTGCAAAAAGGCAAGCTTGCAAAGTAATTCTTCTTTGTTTACTAAATGTGGAGGCTTATGAGGGGAGGTAGTTGTCTGGATTGTGCTTATATCAACTGAGGTACAATGAAGCAGTAAAATTTATACTCCCATTGTTATTTTTAGCAGTGTACATTAATGGCATTGTTATTTTAGTCCTTATGTTACCGACTTTTCTGTAAATATTTGTAAATGCAAGGGTAGAGGAAATTATTGGTTTACATTAATAAAATAAGACTGATTACCTCATCAGAATATTCTTTTTGGACAAATCAGTTTTCACATAAAAGCTATTCTGAGAAGAATTGGTATTATCCATGTCTGAATCCTGACCAGCTTTTCCTTACTGTTACTTTCCTGTAATGCTGAATTTTCTGAAGAGGTGGAATTCAACAACAATACTGACAGCATTCTTCTCAAAGATACTATATAAATCTTGGTGTTTGCTCTAGCAAAAGAGTTGGGTCAGGTTGATGGCCAGTGCTAAACTGATAGTTACTAGGTTGTGCTAGAGTAGAATGTAACATGCATTTAACTGTAATGCAGGGAAACCATGCTTCTCTCTGAAACGGTTGCGTGCATGTATCTCCTTGCCATAAATCTGTACATGTGTGAGACACATACCTGTGTGGAGAAGCCCTGACAGTCATACTATTGTACTCCAAGCAGTCCCTGAGTCACATAAAGTCTTCTATAGTCATATTTGGTTGTCACAGTTTACAAAAAGCCATGTATCACTCTAGGCTGCTGAGAGCTTAATGATCTCTTACTACTTGTAATATTAGGAAGCTTCAGCCAGATTAATTTCCAGCTTCCAGTTCTCTTTGCTGAGGAGTAAACCCTTGCGGCTTTAGTTGCTCTGCAGGAAATTAAAGCTATAGTTGTGTTTGTCAGTTTGCTTTCTTTTATCTAAAAAGTGAGAGACAGCCCTTGAGTACAGACTATAATGTAAACTTCCCAATGCAATTGAGTGGGACCAAATACAATCGTGAAGTGAATTTGCCAAAATTGCAAACAAGGTTTGT
Organism: Psittacus erithacus; assembly: GCA_009867235.2. Classification (NCBI taxonomy): domain Eukaryota; kingdom Metazoa; phylum Chordata; class Aves; order Psittaciformes; family Psittacidae; genus Psittacus; species Psittacus erithacus. Next base: position 29,300 of record WYDI02009813.1, read on the forward strand.
TAGAAACAAAGCATTTCCCACTGAAAAGGTTTGTAGCTTTTTGCAGATGTCAGTGAGGGCTAAAAGCACTGAATGTATTGGGATTCAATCAAAATATCTTAATAGATATGTGTCAGAGTGAAGGAAATAGTAAGAACAAACTTCCCTTCAATTTCTTCCTCATAGTGCTGTGTCTAACTAAATATCAGGAGGAGGACACACTCTTTATATTTCTGCATATTATCCAAAAATTAGAACTTAGTTTTATGAAGCATGATAGGGATTTGGTTGTATAAATAAGTCAATGCACACTTGCGTAATTTTCAGTCATAAGTCTTGGTTAGATCTTGTGGGTTAAGATGCGAATTTTCTATTTCTATTTAAGGCTCTCCTTATTCTCTGGTTCAGGAAAACCAAATAGAAAAATCTCGCATAGACTAAGCCTTTATGCCATCTTTCATTCATGTGCATACACAAGATTTCTGAATATTGATGAGATTTGATGTTGCAGGTTATAACTTCAAAATACAGCGTAATTTCATTCCTCAGAATGTCAGAAATATGACACTTGGTCTGGTTTTCTTCCAGTTTACATATATTTGTTTAATTTTGTTACTGCTCATGCAGTAACCCTGATACGTTTAGTTTCATTTTTACTGTATTTGGCAAAGATAAGCCAAGGCTGACAGTACAAATCATGTGAAAAAATCCATTTTGATCATACAGTAAAGATAATAAATAATTCATAGATTCTCCTAGCTAGCTGGGATCAGCAGGTTGCAGTGTCTGACCTCTTCCTTAAACTAAGCACAAGAATTTAATTCAAGTACTCTTTTATTAGGAATATTATAGCTATGTATACTTACAACCAACTTTAATGGATTTGCTACTCCAATCAAAGTGGATCAGATCACTTTTCCTTATATTATGATGCCATGTACAAAACAGGTAGGAGTTTATTTCAGTCATGAGAAAGCTTCAGGCTATTTCTGAGGTAAAATGTACACTATGAAGGGCTTGAGGAAGGCAAGATAATTAGCAATACTCTGCTTAGGGAAGAAAGTGCTGGGGGAGGTCACTAGTTACAGCATCAAGGGTCATAATTTCTCAAGCACTTTGAATTAAAAATCCTAATTTCAGAGTAGCTTATGCATTTAATATTTTACAAGCAGTTAACCACTAATGAGATTTAGGATAAGCATCTACTTGGCTTAAATTGTACTATATATGAAAATTAATTACTTAAGACACCTTCTAAATTTTATCCCTCTTTTCTTACAGCTTGTGCTCTGGAAATTGTGAAGATCACAAATGGTCAGGTCCTATGTATTGTGTGTCTTTAAATGAAAAAAAGAACTGAAGTCCTTTTCAATTTTATTGTAGTGGTTCTGGCACAGGGGATCCCACCTCTAAGTCCTCACCATTTCATGGAGCAAAATGCTCTTCCATCTTTCTATCTTTCATTTAGATAAACTGCAAGACAAAATAGTTGGAAAGACCAGAGTGGAGTTTTTTGGACGCTGTGAATAGCCCAACTTCAATTATTATTTCTTTTTTAGCTTCAGCTCTGTAGGTTAACAGATATTCCCTGATGCTGTATTTTCATCTTGTCTCACTGATGTCTTCCCCCATCCCATTTCCAGCCTATCCCAAAGCTGGAAAATACTCTTTTTGAAGTCTGATGGCTGAATGGCTGCTGTGGATTGATGTTCTTTGAATTTGTATCTGAGTTGGACTATCTAAACCGATCTTGGAAGTGCCAAATAACTAATCAGCTCATCTAAAATTATGTTACTTACTTTTCAGCATCATGAATTACATACAACAACACGTAATTTACACACAGTAATGTATTTGAAATGTTAAAATAGTGTTTCCTTGATTAAAGTATTAGAAAGGTACAGGAAAATGATGGATTTATGTTGCATTTCTCATTTTGCTTGTGTTGGGAAGATAACTGAAAAGTCTCTGGTATTATGAGCATTGCTGTGACTGACACGTGAGGAGCTCCAACAAGATTAATTACCTGAACTGCATATGGCTATGTCAATGCAGATACTCTAATACTTTGCAGATGACTGAAGTGTTTATGGGATTAGCTTCATAATTACATATATATGATTATAGCATTGTATATCTTTAAGTATATAGATAGTTATAGCATTATGTAGCATAAGCAATGTCAAAACCAGAAGACTGCAATTTCTTAGAGGACCTGGGGATTAGATGCAGAATTTTTCCAAGTACTTTTATATGTAAACCCATTCGTTTATTGCCTTGATAGGTTTCCAGTTTGTTGTTGAACTACATAATCTCTCTTGACATCAATGTAAAATCTCTTAAGTTTTCAAACTTTTTTGCTAAGAAGGAACATTTGGACCTTAAGGATGTTGAAAGCCTATAATGTTATCTTTTCATAGGAGATTAAATCCAAAGAAACCTTGTGTCTTGTGGAAAATAAAAAGTAAATGAAAGAGAGAAGCAGGAGAAACCGTCATACAAAAGTGCTTATGCAGCCTTCTCTATTTCTGTATTTACTTCCCAAACTCAAGCACTCCATGAATGTAGTTCTAACTTGAAGTTGCCTGGCTTCAGTTGCCTCCCTATTAATTTAGAATATCTTTAACTACTCTCAGTTACTCTCTCCTTTCTGTATAGCTCCAGGACTAAAGACTTTACAACACAAAACTCCCTCCCACCTGTGTCAATGATTGCATTTTGAAGCACAAATCTTTCATCCTCCTATTTTTCAAAATGCTGCTATCAGCTAGTACTTACTGTGCTGACAGACACTTTGGAAATATGGGAAGTAACAAGAGCTGTTTAGTTCCTTAGTTCAGGTATGCTTCTGTTCAAATCTGGAAATTATTTTTTCCCCTATATGATCAGTGATTGATATTTTTTAGAGACAATAAGGAGATTATGCCTATGCAAATTGTACTTTGCCATTCAATTTCAGGTTGCTACTGTCAATCTTTTAACTTGCTCTGTACCATCCTTCATTTTACCAATTTTTCTTCAATTATTTATGAAATTATTATTTTCCTGTCTCAATGCTGTTCTCCTATATGCTGAATCTCCTTTTTCTAAAAAAAAAAATGCTTAGAAGTAATTCTTACCTCTCCTAGTCTGTATTTCTAACACATCAGTTGAATTTATTTACTGCAAATGTGGGGTCTAAGAAGGGTGTGCTTATCAATGTCATAAAACAGGGACTTAGCCTTTACCTGAAATGAGCTTTGAAGTAGTCATTAGTTTTCTTGATGGATGTTAGATTACATGTTTGGATATAATTACACAAGCAAATGCAGATAACCTTTTTCCATATGTAAGCTAACATTCCATGTGTATGTGAAACCCATTTGTGACTTTTTCCTGTCGAGAACTGGAATATAGTATAACATAGTGGTGATGTGTTCATCTACTTGAGTAGCCCTTGTTCTCTTTAACCTCGGCCTTATTTTCCTTGTTCTATTCCTCTAGCGATGTACGTACACTGAGCCTATAATTTCATTGATTCAGCAACTATTATTTATTTACCTGTATGGTTCCATGTACGTTTTTATGTATTAAGAGCCACGTATGCCTGAAAATACAATACTTTCATCTGTGCTGCCACACAGGTTAAAAAGGGTAACATTACACTGCCTGTTGCCTGTCAGCTTCGTGAAGTATTGTTCTGTCAGTAGCCATTGATTTTTGTGAATCTTTTGGGACTTGGGGAGAGTAGTGATTTGGGAACTGTCAAGGCACCAATCACAAGGTACTATGCAATAGTTTTGTTCACAACTAGTAATCATTTTTACCAGTAAAACATTTTTATTGTGTAGTCTTATACTGCTGTCGACTGCTGAAAGGTGTGACTGTGGAACATAGATCTGAACATAGACTAGGCATACTGTATCAGCAGGTCTACATTTGGCTTTAACTAGCACCTGCAGCCAAAGAGATTATTGTGATTTTGTTTTTGAAAGGACTTACAGCATACAGTTTACATTTAAAAATGCTGATGAAAATTTGGGAGCCTGAGAGGGAAAAATTTGAAAAGGTAAAGCTGACATTTCATTGGGTAACACAAATTTGAATTGTGGTGATACTGTTACTGCCTCTGCAGCCCAGCAACAAGAGCTTTAAAAATGAAGTTCTAAGGCATCATTAGTCCAGAAAACAGAGAGACCACCATAATCATAAGAATGCAATGCTACTTTTTAAGGAGATAGAATGGAATCTAGTTTGGGGGTTTTATGATTCCTATTGTATATTTTTCCTTTGCATTTTACTTCCTTACTTGCTTGATAACTCTGTGTTGTAAACAGAGTGATAATTAAAGCAGAATTCTAGGTATTTCAGGCTACACTGCAGCACCTCTTTCCTCTCTAAATGCTGTTGGCAGCATCAAGTTATTTATTCAACTGTGACAGAAGACAGTGGTTCTGTGGAAAAATTCCTGTAGCAAAAGTGGTTCACACTCAACCCTAGTAAACTCACCACCTTTTGTAGAGCTGAGAAATAAATTAAGTCATTTGCGGTTCTCTAGACACTATTAAATAGTTGATTGCTATTTTTTAAGTGAGTAAAGTGATATGGAGAAGCTCAGTAAGTGATTTCTCCAAAACCATTTGGCAAGTAAGCTCTTTAAGAGGACCCTGCATCTTTGAGTCCTAATAATGCATACAGTGTCACGCTGTGTGTTTGAGAGGAATTGCTGATGGCAGTTTAACTTCTCTGTTACTGTTTCCAAGAGACAAAGGGCATGGAAACAGAAAAGGAGACAGAAAATAACATTGATAAAATGAGATTATTCAGATCAGTATTAGCTCCGTAGTTTGCATGTGTCTGGGAGAATACAGAAATCAACAATGGAAATTTAAATCAGAATATCACTTATTTACCACAATTTTTTTAGTAGTATTTCTAAAGCCTCATGTTATTACTAGGTAGTTGGGGAAGACATACTGTTTCATCTTTGACAACAAGGACTTGGTATGTAAAGGTATCAAAAACCTGAATAAGATAAGAGGGAGAAGTTTTTGGCAATTAACTTAGGAATTAGGTGGAATAAATTTGTAATGGAATGAATTAGTCAATGCTAATGGTTTTCTGAATGGTAGAAACAGCTCTTTTACAAGCACACTATTTTCTGAATGTCTTTGAAAATTTCTTTTGGAACTCGATAACTCATTTGATAGATCTCAGCTTTGATCTCAGGCTTGGCATGTGAAATTCAGCTTGGAATAAAAAATCTAGAGCAGCTTTCCTTTCAGATGCTCCCAGCAAACTTCCATAGTATAGGTGATGGGGTTTTAACACAGTTGTCTTAGTGCTAGGTTAATTTCTAGATGCTGTTCCCTAGGTATCTGGCATTAGGGCAAGTTAAGAAAGAAGGAATCAGTTCACACGAAGAGATAAGTAAATCTTGACAAAAACACTAAGTTAGAGCAGAGACAGGATGAAAATACTCATGCAGTGGCAGTCTGGGCTGTTTTCTTGAAAAGGATATGGAGCTCTATTGATTTTTAGCAGATACTTTTTTTTTTTTTTTTTTTTTTTTTTTAATTTTAGTGATGTGAAAGCCATGGGAGAAGACTGTAAAACACTGAATCTGTGATAATTTTCAGACAGAGATGATGTTCAGTGTGCCTGGTTATTCTTGTGGGTTGTTTTAGACATTAGTGAAACTAGAAGACAAAGGTATACGTGCTTCGTTCTCAACCTAAATTTATCAGACTTCCACCAAGCCAGTTACTTATTCTGTATTCATCATCTTTATGAATATTGTGAAGAATGAAAATGCTTGTTGTTGTTAGTTTAAATGAGAAGTCTTTATGGTTTTTCTTAACCTTTCCCACTGATTTCTAGTGTTCCTAATTCTTAATGTCATGATATTAGACTGTCTCAATGCTGCTACCTGTAACATCATGTAATGCTGTTCATCAAGTGAAAGCCCTTTTTTGTGTAGCTCATAAGTTACTGAATTTAAGAATTTACTTTTTAGCATTTTCTGTGGTCCTGGAAAGCAAGAGCAAGATCTCTGCTGCTGCTCTCGTGTGTAAATGGTAAATTATTATTCTTGTTTGAGGACAATTTTTGTTGCCCTTGTACTGTATCAGGTCACACACAAAACACCTTATCAAAGATTAGGACTCTGCTGTGCTGATATGGAACAAGCATACAAGATGAAGATAGGGCACATGTCCTAAAGAGTTCACAGCAGAGGGAGTGTCTGTATTCTGAAACTGGGATAGCTGTAAATGACTCAGTTCAGTAGCTGCTAGCTGTGTAGCTACCATACCTGCAGTCTTATGGTAGGATGAAGGAATATACCGCTTGTGTTAGCTGCATCTGGTGTGATCTGCATGGCCCATTTCCATTTCACCACTGCTTTCTCCAGTTCATTCCTTGTTAAAGTTTTATTAGATATTTACTCAGCTTCTGTGTTTTGCAGCCCATGCTAAGGTCTATACGATACTATATTTAACAAATTTAAAATGTGACATGCATATACACAACCAACATGCAGCTATTTCATTATACATTTGTGTAATTTCTCATTTAAAATTTTGTGTTAGTTGATTACGTATATTGTGATATATTCATGCCACACTGCTTCTACGATGTGATTTTTTTCAACCAAGTGCTCAAGGAATGAATCTTTTCTAATTTGACCTACATGAAAGTGCAGACAAGATGAATTGCAGTCTTTCAGGCTTTGAACTGTGAAGCCTGTAGGTATTTGCACAGTACTTGATAAATAATTTAGTAAAAATATTGCATACTCTCTTGCAAATCTACTATTAATATTTTCAGGGTTTAAAGAATGTTTAACATCTCTTACATTTGAGTGCATCATTTTCTATAAATTCCAGCAGAATTTAGAAGATAACTATGACTTCTCTACAGAATTGAGAAACCATCCGTAGAGCTAAATAACATTGTTATGATACCAGTCAGAAAAAATGTGGAAGAAAGCCACTTGAGACAGTGACTAGGGACATATAGGTACCTGAATAGTTTAAAAAAATGTAAATTGAACTCCTAGGCTCTTCTATTCACAAAATCTTTTATTTAATTTGTGATGTCCAACTTTAAGCCTCTAGGCATGCTCAAAGGCAGTTAATTTTGACATGAATTGCTCTGCATCTGGCTCCTTCTTTTTAGCTCGTTTGGGATTCACAGAACAGGTATTTCCCTGACTTCCTTACCTGTGGAAGCAAATGTTATAAGGATGCTAACAGTGTTCTTTCAAAGAGCCACTGAAAAAATGCAAAAGAGCAGTTTCAGGTTTTGTCATCTCTCTTTCTTACCATAATATCTTCCAACTTGACAGAAGTATTTCTACCAGTTTCTTTGCTCAGTGCTTTGCTAGTCTCATAATATATCTCCACTTGTACACACGGGTTTTCTTATGGAAAAGAAGGCCTAAACTGATCTGACAGAAAATTTTGGAAAAGATGAATAATAGGCTTCTGCTTCATCCAGTGGGTCACTGACTTGAAAACTGTATTTGGGAAACCTTCATTTCAGTCCTTCTGCCATAGAGAACATGAAGCCCTACATCCAAGGATTGCTCCTTGACTTTAGTTAGTATTCTGAGGATATTTCATTCCCTTCTGTTGCAGCTCTTCCATTTAAAATGGCCAGACAATGAGTAGAGCAATCAGTGCTTTCTGAAAAGCTTGCTGTAGCTTTATGGTTGAATCATGAGGAGGAGTAGAGGCAGGTAGGTCGGACTCTATCAGGCAGAGGACAGATTTGAGTCCAGGACTTCTAAATGTTCTCCCAAGTTCTTATTAATAGGTTTTGAAAGAGAGGCTTAGCACCTCACAGGTTTCTTTTAGTCACTAATGTGTATGAGTACTTACCATAATGTTTTTCTAATGTTTTCAAGTGCTTTCTACCTTACCAGCTTTTCAGTAAAGAAGCCATTTAAATGAGTATTTTCCAAACAGGAGGAGGTGATTTTTGCTGTTGCTGTGATACGTGCAGTTTAAGAACACCGTTTGTATTCTGTTGCTACCTGATACAAATTATCATTTGTTTAATTTAGCTTTTATCTCGTGTCATTTATTTCTACAAATGGAGGTAGCAGCTTTACCAGTAGATAATGGGAAGTTATTAACTTGCTTCACCTTACATTCCCAGAGCCACATGCTGCTATTTCTTGTAATAACCTTGGCTTCAGTAATGTGGCCCTATGTAGGATCTTTCAAGTGTGTTGTGTAATTATATTGTGACTACAGAATGAATGCAGACTGTCATTGCATTACTCTGCTAATCTAGTATGGTGATTGCAGTGTTGTTTGTATGATACTTCCTTGCTTTTCTCATCTGATAAAATTTTGTTTAAAATTAACTATTTCCTTCTCATGCAACACTAATGGATTCTGCTCCACTACACAGTCGGTGTAGGAGTAGGGAGATGTCTGTGAAACTGCTAAAACATGAGTGGTAACATTAATGGAAATAATATTAATTTCCAGGTTTTAAGGAAACACTACCAGCGGCAGTCAATGAAAATGTGAACTGTTCATGGGAATTTCTGCAGTGGTTTTAATGGGGCAGTTTAAAATAATTTTTTTTTCTGAAAAGTTTTAACCTAATATAAGTAATTTTTGGAGACACTGCAAAAGAAAATAGAGATCTATTTTCTTTTTAATTATTGTATTGTATACAGTATTATTTGCTGTATTCTTAACATTGCAAATTTCTTTTGTGAATTCTTAAGTAAATTAAATATAGCATAAATAATTAAAAAAATAAAGGTGGGGGGAGAGGCTAAGAATCTGAAGCCGAAGAACATATTCACTGTGGGAATTTCAGTTCTCTTTCTTAACACTTAGTGCTGAGTTTGGCTCCTTTAAAGATAAGTCTCCTAATTGGCAGATTACAGGACTGTGTCTAAGAAGATGGCAGTAAATGCAATTTGCTATCTGTGGGCAAGTTTTTTTTGGGGCACATACCTGTATCAAAAATGGCTCTTTATCATCATGCTGTGTTTTGAAGTAAATGTCCAAATTTTCCAGTGATGCAAATCAGCCTCTTATAATGAAAATTAATGAAGTTTAGCTAATTAAGCCATGTGAGATGCAACCCTGTTTTTCAAGATGTCCCTTATTGTTCATAAAAGTGACTCATTAGTAATTTTTAAGAAGGATATCTTAGTGATTGTTAAAAATAAATTAGTTTCTGGGAGGTAGAAAATTGAAAAAAGTTAAGACCTAGTACCATTAACAGATGGAGACCTGTAAGTAGATAGTAACTTTCTGATAATTACGGTGGATCACAAGTAATATATGCTCCCACTCCATTTTTCAGTGTTTGACAGCAGTGGTTACAAATTCTTTGGTATGTCTTACAGAAGGTCAGCATACAGCTTTCCTCTCATTGCATTGAAACATGCACATTTCGCACCATGAAAATGTTGCTTTATCTACCCTTTCTTATATTGCTCTGAAGCACTTCAGTAAAATGAAGATAGTATCTGTCAGAGATGAAGGAAATACTTTTACAGAACGGTGTAATTGACTCGTTGGTTTATTAACCCAAAAGTATTTAGAGGATGCCACAAATATTTATGATGTTCTTGAGTGTTTAATTTTACACGGGATCTGTAAATTAGCTGGAAGATGTGTAAAAATTCATACAGTCAGACAGCTGCCTCCTGGTCACACACATAAAGTGGCTAAGGAGCATAAATTATTCCTGCTGAGGTCAATCATAATTTATGCTATTTTGCTTCTGCATCTGCTATTCTGAGGCAGAAGAATATAAAGAACATTTGCATTTGAAGAAAAATTTCCCTCTTCACATTGAACTTCATTCACTTTGGGAAATCTGTTGTTACAAATGATAATCTGAAGAGTTTCATTTTACATTGGCAGGTCACAGAGGAAAAGTGCTTCAGGCTGCATTTCTGAAAAAGCTGAAAAAATGACCACAGCCTGGAAAATTGAACCTTAGAGATCTGCAGAGATACTGTTATTGAGGATATGTTCTATTGAGAATGTGTTCTGTGCATTTCACTGTGTAAAAGTGTGAAGTAACAATGTGTGACAGTATAAGATGGCCGCTAGATGTCCAAGTTAACCTTTGTTCTTCCAGTGTCATGTTAAAAACATAAAACAGTAAAGAAATTATTTGTATGTATATGTATATGGAGCAACTTGAGTGCAAGCATACTGCATGACTGATTTCGCACCAATGTCTGTGTGGAATTGAAAGACTTGCTTATGACTTGGGAAGTCTCACATGAGCTTGAGGCCCTCCTCTATTTTTATTTGATAGTGGTTAAATTGGATCCTGCCCTTTGAAACAGTTGGGGAGAGTAGTGATCTAATAACCTTATTCTGAAGTTTTTTATTTGGCCTATAATATTCCAAAAGTAGGGAAGGCCTGAGCAATTTTCGAACACTACCTACTTGGTGGTTTTCATTAAAATGAAAATGTATTTCCATCTTTCAGTGATGTGATATGTACTATGTGAGATGTACTATGACAAAATTACTAAAGAACATATTACTTTGATTTTACTGAGAATATAATTGTTGTTTGATGGTACTGAATAGAGAGGATGGGAAAGGAACAGAATCTGATCTTGTCCTGTTGAAAGCCCTCAGTCTGCCTCTTCATTACCCTACTGAGATACCTGCTACTGAATTGTGTATAACTCTGTGATGGCATAATTGGAAAATTCTGGAATCTTCTATTTTTCTTTTTTTTTTTTTTTTAATAAATCAAAGTCCATCCTGTCAGGTATTTTCATCTAATAGTTTTAAAATTACTACCATCCCTGAGAGTATATGGACTTTTAAGAAGCTAGATAGGTGATAGGAGATACCCTTATGTTATCTGAAAATTCTGATTTAAAGCAGCTAAAAATAGCAGACGGTCATTCAGACCAACTAAAATCCTGTCTACAGCCAGGAAAAGGAAGCATATACAAAAAACTTAGTTTTGTATTCTTTTGTATGTTGAGGAATGAATTCTACGGTAATTAAACTCACAGGCATGTCACTTGTCCAGTATATATCACATGCATATGAAAGCAAAATTATTCTTTAGGAAAAAAAAGAGAAAGAATTTCAGGCCAACTCCATTTTCTGTTTTGTAGTATATAGGTGAAAACTAGAATCTTGTCATCAAAGTTGTATTTTGGTGCCAGGAATCGCTTCTGTCTTCATGATGACAGCAAACACATTTTGCAACTTCATTGTCTCTTTAGTTTTCACACTGTAGCTATTCCAGTAGAAGAATTGTCTTTTTTTTATTAATATACCTGAAGTGTACTTCCTAAGGAATACATGAAGTATTTTAGCTGCATATCTGAACTGTTTTAACTGCGTACTTTGATCATAACTTCCATGGATTAGAGGTTTGATGGGGTTATAATTTCACTAGTTTATTGCCTGTAATTCTTTGTCTAATCATCCTTGATTTATTTGAGCATATAATCTCTTTTATTAAGATGTCTAGCATGAATAAAACTAGCAGATAAGAACTGTAGTAACGGAGGTAGGAGTCAAGAAAATAAAGTGAGAGAGTTAGACTATTACTACTAAATGGTTTTCCTGTCTCTTATGGCATGACGACAATTTTATCTGAGATTCCTCACATTACATGCTAATATAATAACAGCTCAAACCCTGAAGTAGTTTAAACATTTTTCTTAATTTCAGCTCTGCTGTTTAGCACTAAATAAAGGTTGACTGTGCAGCCATTATGAGGAAGAGATTCCATTTTACTGTATGTCACTTTTAAACTAAAAATAGGTCTGTGACAAAAGTGGTCAATTTAGGCAAGTATGAACAGATTATTTAGAAGGCCTAGTGGCTGTCTTATCTCCAGGCCTTTTTTCTATCTTTTTTTCTTAAAAAAAAAAAAAAAAAAAGAAAAAGGAGAACAAGAAGGAAAAATAAAATACCAGCTTACATTGTTAAAATTCACCTTTTTCGAAATATAGTAAGACTATATAGTGGTTTATATTAGAAATGGGCTTTGTTAGTTCAAATTCAACAAACAAGATGTTTCCCTGTTGAATTGCTATTCTAATATCTAGCTCCAAAAGCTTATTTAACGTCAATCTAAGAAGGAAAAAACACTCTTATCTTCCACCCCCCTTTCTTCTGTATAGCCCATTTTTTCTCATCTAGTTACCTCTCCTCGGTAGCATACACTATACTTCATTCTCAGTGTTATTTTATAACATGCTTTTTCAGGTTGGCAAAATTCTTCGGAAGCAAAATGAATACTAATTATCTTTCTGGTATACATTTTTCTGGGCAGATGTGCTGTGTGAGGGTAAAGAAAGATAGCAGTAGAGAATATGAACTGTTGAAATGCATCAGAATGCCAATAATCATGTTATGTTTAATGTACAAGAATGAATGAGTCAGTCTATATTTTTACTTTTACATAGAAATTGTTTCGTATTAATACTTGTGATCAAGCAACTGTGCCTAGTGCCTAATCTGCCCTTTATGAAGAAGTTCGGCAGCCTGTGAAGTGCTAAACAAGAAATACTGAACTCCTTAAGCTGCAGAAACAAGCAGATCTGTAGTATAATAATAATTTCTGAAGCCAGTAACATCTCTAATGAAGGATGAACTTTTGCGCTGAGATGGAAAAAATTTGCATTTAAAATTTGTCTGTTTTATTTTTAAAAGGCAGTTTATGTCTGAAGAAGTGTCATTTACTGCAGAATGCCAAAACAAAAGGATGCAAATGATACCAGAGTTTACCATTTTCATCATAAACGTTGTTACTGCTTGTAGAATGAAGATTTTGCTCTTATTTGCACTCTTTTCTACATATGTTTGTGATGTTCAGCATGTTTGATGATGGTTTTCTTCCAAGTTTCATTTTCTTTCTCCATAAATAGTAAACAGTGATAATGAAGCAAAATGCATTTTCTATTCTGTACTCTAATTGAGTACGTGGAACTGTTGGAACAAGTCCAGAGGAGGGCCACGAGGATGATCAGGGAGCTGGAGCTCCTCCCATATGAAGACAGGCTGAGAAAGTTGGGGCTGTTCAGCCTGGAGAAGAGAAGGCTGCGTGGAGA
>WYDI02009816.1:0-25233 GCA_009867235.2 Psittacus erithacus
AAGTTCTTTACTGTAAGGGTGGTGAGGTGCTGGAATGGGTTGCCTGAGGATGTTTTGATTGCTCCATCCCTGGCCGTGTTCAAGGCCAGGTTGGACAGAGCCTTGGGTGACATGGTTTAGTGTGAGGTGCCCCTGCCCGTGGCAGGGGGGTGGAACTAGATGATTTTAAGGTCCTTTCCAACCCTAACTATTCTATGATTCTATGTTCTTCTGGCTTGGTGCAGGGATTTCAAATCCATCAGAAGGTGACTTTTGAAAGAGAACCAAGGGTTTTGCTTTTGCCTGGGCTTGTTAAACAGCTGAAGAAAAAAATAGTTTATATATCCTAGGATATGTGTATGTTTATGACCACTTTCTGAATTCCCAGAATATTGTCTCCAGTCCCTACGTACTCAGCAGGCTTGTATGTGACTGCATGTGTCTTTCAGGTGCAGGGAGAACCCTGTGGTTGAAGAGCTGTTGTGACAGTGTCAACAGAACAGAGACTGGTTTGTGTTTTGTTTGGATTCTTACTCCCCACCCCCCAGCTATGTTTAGCTGATGTTCAGCTGGGCTGAAGTTGTTAAAATCCAGCAGGTTCCAGAGAGTGCGTGAGCAGTAAGGAGCAGAGCTGAAGTGCAGTAAGTAGTGGAAAACAGCAAAGAGCAGAAATAAAGAGGATCAGGGGGTGGTAGAGGGTAAGAAAGGAGGAAGAAATGAAAACTGAGGATTGAATTGTTTCACACAGGAGTGGTTAAGGAGCTTGAGAGGGAGTAGACTGGTGATGCATCATTTTGTCTTAGCTTTAATAAGTGAGTAGATGGGGCAATGAGCAGGGAGCATGGAGAAATGGGAACTATATGGGGACTAGTAGTTGTGCACCCAGAGAAAGGAAAAGGCAGTGAAGAGGGTGTTGCAAATCCAACAGCAGGCAGATAGAGGATCTTACCAATGAAACAATTCCCAGAAGATCTAGTAGAAATGGAGTTCAGATCATCTCCTCTCAGGCCTTCTGGGCTTTCCCAGCTGGACTCTCATTAAGGATTCCTTGGAGTCCTTGTGACTGCACACACAGTTGGATATCTTCATGTTGGACCTGGAGACTTTCTTTGTTAAACTTTCAAGCAAATAACATGCTATTATTGACCCCAGCTGGTGATGTCAAGTCCCTGGCTGTGTCCTGTTACTGGTTTACAAGAAAAATATTTGTATAGGGAAGGGATGGGTCCTTGGCATAAACTAAAAGAACAATAATAATGTTAGGCTCTGGGCCCAAACCTGCTGAATGTTTGCATCTCTTAGGTACTTTTCTGATAAATCAAGAACATCCAATCCCTAATCATGTGCAATATTCTGGACTGTTTAGTAGATGTGTTTTAGCAAGCAGTGTAAGAATTCGATATGGAAGTAAATATGAACTGCTATTAGCCTGGGCTTTAATTACATTTTTAATAAAAGCCAGTAAGTAGAACACAAGCTGTGGGGTCTGAATTTGAAGTAAGGCTTAAAATTTCTTGAGAAAGCTTTTTGTTGATTCTGCATCAGCTGATGCTAATTAGACAATGGAGCAAACCCAATAAGCATGTTTGCAAGTGATGTTGACTGACTTCATGTGCTAAGTGAAAATATGAACCAGCAGACAACTTAGACTTGTGATTAGAAAATATGTTGGCCACATCCACACCTACGGGTCAGTCAAACATTTGCATCTAGAGATTTGTGAGAGAAAGTATCATTTACTGGACACAACTTACATGTAACTACCCAGAGTGAGTTGTTCTGTGTTACACTAATGGAAAATATCTGATCCAGTGGGTTTTGTTTCTGTTCTTCACCTTGCTAACTCAGATCACAGCAGAAAAAACTTTTATTACAAATCTTAATTACTTTTATATTCTGGTTTGAATAACTTGTACAAGAAGTCTCCAATCCACTTGCTTTAATCCTTGTTCATGGAAAGGTGTCCAATTCTGACAAACTATTGCAAAACAGAAGTCCTCATCCAACAGACTGATAACAGTGTAATTAGACGCAAAGAATTTGGATTGTTCTATTACTTTCAGCATCTCCCTTTAACGGATACATATTCAGTAAAGTGCAAATGTTAGCAGGCACATCTGACTAGGTTGTTGATCAGCCAGAGAAGAAAATCCGTAACAAATGAGTACGTGTATGATAAGTGTCACCTGTCTTTTTTTTTCCCTGCAAAGTGACAAGGAGATGCGGCTGTTGCAGCCATCAGCAGTGACTCTGGTCTGACGAGGGCAGTTTCTAATTTTCAAGGTCAACAGCAGGGTTTGAAATTCTCTGTTCTAATCTTTGACCTAGCACTTTCAACTCACCAGGTTCACAATAAGCCACAAAGTTGTAATAGAGGTTACTCTGAAGAGGCTACATGGTGGTGCCAAGGCCCCAGTGACTGCAGAGAGGGAAGAAAAAGGCAGAACTAAAACTCCTGACCAGGTCAAGACCACTAGGGGAACCAGGCTGTGGCCATTCAAAAACCACTAAAGGAATACAGAAAGGACCTGATCTATAGCCAGCAAGTGGGACAATTCTCAGTAGGAGCCCTTTGAGGATGGAAGAAAGATGCACCAAATGAAACCATCCTGTTATGAGGCACTAACATTACCAGTTACAGCAGTAAAAAAAGATTAAACTGAAACGTTATCTAGATTCTGAGCCAGTTTCCGAGGTGATAAAAAGCAACTGAGCAAATAGCTAAATTAGAAGCCAAAGAGATCTTTTAACTTAACTCGCACCAAATCTTCAATAACCATAATCGTTAAATAGAAATCCCTCCTGCTTTTGGAAGGTTGGAAAACTTTATACTGCATGAAAAATAAGGACAGGTAAGAACTGTTTGATACTCTGTGCATTTTTCACTCACAGATCAATGCTTAGAATTGCAAAATAGCTGGAAATAATTCTTGTGGAAGCTACAAAAGTATGCAACTTACAGCAGCTGTGAGTTAGAAGGAAGATCTACCCAAATTGCTTGTAGTTATTTATAGTTCTTATATTCCTGGTAAAAACTTTTTTGCAACAGTGTCCTGAGTATCACTTCTCTTCATCTGTGATTGCAGTAATAGGACAAGAGGTAAAGGGGTTAAACTTAAAGAGGGGAAGTTCAGGTTAGATATAAGGAAGAAGTTCTTTACTGTGAGGGTGGTGAGGCACTGGAACAGGTTGCCCAAAGAAATGGTAAATGCTCCATCCCTGGCAGTGTTCAAGGCCAGGCTGGACAGAGCCCTGGGCAGCATGGTCTAGTGTGAGGCATCCTTGCCCATGGCAGGGGAGTTGGAACTACATGACCTTAAGGTCCTTTCCAGCCCTAACTATTCTATGTTTCTGCAATCACTTACCTAAAAACTAAAAATAAACTGCAGGAGGATAGTGATGACTAAAACTTCCCCGTATTCTCTGTGCCACTGAGGGACATGCAGGGTGAGCCAAAGGCAGGAGTGGAGGTAGGCACCAAATCAGCTGGTGCAACCTAATCCACTGAAGCTGCCCTGCTCTGCTGTGTGGCTGGCAGCAAAGAATGACTTGCTGATCAGCAGAGCTCATTACTAACATCTGCCAGGCTTTTTCAGCTTCTTCCTCCCCTTAAGTAAGAACTTAAAGGAGATTTTATCTTGCAGCCTACCATGGTGCTAGTTCTTACTGAAGGGAAGACAAATGGTGTTTTCTGTGGGGTTGGGATGCAAATACACAGACTCGGGGGCAGATTGACCAAGTTGTTCAAGCCTTTTGATTTTTTTATTTATTTTTTTTTAAAAAAAGTTTGTGAAGATCACTGAGATGGGTAAATGGAGGCTTGAAAAAGAGTGTTAATAAAAAGCATGTTGTATTTCTACTGTGAAGAGCTGGCCAGCCCTTGGAAGGTGGGAGCTCAGGCTTACCAATGCCTACATAATGGTCTTTGAATGGGAGAACAGAGGCATCCTAGAGGAGGGGGTCTGCCCGGCATGTCAGAGTGTCCTTCTTCCTTACCCCACATGTTTAGTTGTCCTGATCTGGGGGTTCACTTGTGAGCCTCTTGCCTAGGACAGTGTCCCAAGAGCTCTGTCATGAGTTTTCTGAAGCTGAAATAGTGCCAAAGCTGGCTTGTACCAGGCTTCATCTTGCTGTGGAAAGACTCGCCAGTGCTCCAGCAGCAGTATAGCCTAGAGGGGCTATGAAAATTAAGGCAAATATAAGCCTGAGTGTTGAGGTGATAACATGTCCCAGTGTCAAAGATGGTTAAATGGTAAGTATCCCTGTAACATTTAGAACTGGTGCAAAATAACTAGCTTCTGTTTTAAAGAGCTTTATATTATTATTGCCACAAAAGTGGCTTCCTGCTTCCAGTAAGCCCTTGCTAAAATGAAGGGTGAGTGTCAGTAGTGTCACTCAATAGCTACACAAGATTTTCCAGCCTCTGCCCTTGCTTGGGGATGTGCTGAGGGATACACAATGAAAATAAATTGGAGCCTTAAGATTACTTTTGTCTGCTTCTGTGGTAAATGCCAGACCTAGACCTGACAATGGTCCTTCTCCAAAGCAGTAAAAAAAACCAACCCACAATTCTAAGAGGCTAAATATATCTTTAGGTCTCCAGTAGCTCCAGGAGAACGGCTGCTTCACAGCATGTTAATCTTTCACATACTCATTTTCCTGAGAGTCTTGAATAGATTTTTACTGTTTTGAAGAACAGTGTGAGGCAGGTAAATTGTCGTGGGCTTTTTCTAAAGTTATGTAAATGTATGCTATGGGAAGACTTGTATGAAATGTTATTTGTACTTGGGAGACTGTTTGATAAGACATTATTGTCATTTGCTCTGTGATTCTAGACACTCTCAAAAGGCCTTAATGTCATATGTTAAACACAAATAGAAATGCAGTAGAACAGTAGAATGATTCATAAGTACAGCTCTGTGCTTCCCTTCTGTTACTCTGCTCATGATTTGTAGGAAAGGTATAGTGAAAAGCAAACCTGCAGTTTATAAGGGCTTTTCAGGTCTTAAAATACAAAACCTTATAAATTGGCTTGCTTGTCTGCTACTGAGCTTTAAGCTATCTAGTTTCTTTCAGATGACCTAATCTGTGTCCAGTGGTGCTTTCATTAGCCTGTTACAGTTTGGTCTCTGAAAACAGACTTGCAGGCAGAGAGCAAATATGACTGCTTCTAGTGTTCAGGACTCACAAAACGTCAGGAAAGCTGGTGAGATGGCATATGCAGTTTGTGTGTGAAGGAGAATTATGCCAAAGTCTGCCAAAAAAAACCCCAAACCAGCACCCCCTTCACTTGGAGCCTAAAGGGCCCAATCCAGCCTTCAGGCAGCTGGTTGTCTTGGCAGAGGAAGGTGCCACATGGACGTTCTGGAATATGTCCACCCAGTGACATGGACTTTCCTGCTTCCTGCTCATGGGTACCTGAAGCAGGGGCGGATGTATCTGCAAGGTTCTGGAGGCTGTGAAGTCATATCTGACAACACAATCAAAAGCTTGAGAGAAGGGACAGGGTTTTTTCCTGCTGCCTCACAGATGTCTGAAGCTGTCCCTTATATGGTTAGTGGAGGAGGGAATATATAGGGACATCTGTATGTTCACAAATTCTATGGTTATTCTGGTAATCAAGTTTTGGTTAGATTTTTTTTTTTAGGGGGGGGTGTTGGGTTTTTTTGTTGTTGCTTTTTTTTTTTTTTTTGCATATTATGGACTTCAGGGTTTTTTTCACCACATTGGACAGAGTAATCTCTTAGATATTTAATCTCTAACGACTCCATTCTCTGCTGAGTCTACCACCTACCAGATAAGCTCTTTCAATGTCTAATTGTTCTCACAGCTAGGAAAAGGCATCTTATTTAAAGGCTGGATTTGTAGAACTGTTTCATCTGGTTTTTGTGTTCATGATTTCCTCTTCTTTCAGCTGCCTTATTCTCTACAAATTTTTGTTACATTAAAATTATATGGAAAAAATCTGAAATGTACAGATATCCTCAAAACCCTTGTCCTTAATTTTTCAAAATTAATTGTTGCATATTAGAATATCTTATAAAAAGCTGGAAGGGAATACTTAACAACTCTAACTAGTAAGTCTGCCCTTCCTGACTGAATCCCAAAGTTCTATATTAATAAATCTCCACCACTTGCTTCCAGCCTTCTTCCATTGTTTTTAGTCGCTTCTTGTACATGTCTATCCACAATGTCTTTATTAGTTTTTGAGCAGGTCTTTTAACTCCTTGTCTTTCACAGCCTGTGTGTTGACTCAGAAATGTATTTCATCATTCTTTTCTTGGAATGAATTATTTAGCTGCAAGCCCTTTAAATGTGACATGTCTTCAGGGCGCAGAAAAACAGCTGTATGGGGTCAGATCCGAGGTTCATGTAGCCCAAAGGCCTCTTTCCAGGAGTGTTGAGAACAGATGCTTTTGGGAAGATAAGTTTTTGTTAATCATCTCTGCCTTGGCTATTAGCCAAACCACCAGTGCACATCTGCATAGATGCCAAAGCAAGCAGGCATTTAGGTAAATAGAATTTGGAAATAATTTTTGCTGGCAAGTCTGGCATGAGATTATTTCATAGGTGAGCACATGCAGAATCACACAATACTATGTAGCCTGAGCTAAATCTACACTGAGATCAACTTTGGCATTGTGATCCCACAGTGCGCAAATTGAGCAAGCTCAGTAACAAATTACACGAAAAAGTTGTGGTTTTCCTGTTATAGATAAACAAACTAAGCATATAAATAAGTCCTGTTTACACTTTAAAGGAGAAAAATGCAAGGGAAAATAACATAGCTAATAATGGCAAAAGGGAAGAGAAGAACAGGAAGGTGAAAGTGGGGTTTTGTTGAACTCTTGAACACTTGCTTGTTTTATAGTTGCAGATTTTTAAGAAGTTTCAGCCATTTTGTTTTGAGTCTTACAGGCATTAAATACAAATGATTACTCCAGCACATGTATCTGTCCAATCCCTTTCTATAGGTTAACCAAGTTTCTTTCTCTAAGATGAACTGGACTTGCAACTCCACTGTACTGAGAAGACAAAAAAAGGAAATGATTTTGTGGCAGAAAACCCCATTTATTTATCTTTTTTAAGTCTCCTGCCGCCACTGAAGAGCTGTGAATATAAATGTAGTTATATAAATGCTAGTATCCAAGATCAGCTGGGTTTTAAATGGGCCTACTGCACACATGCAGGTGACAGGACTATCAAAACACATGTAACGTGAAAATTGGGAAGAGTGAGGGGGAAATGCAAATTGTCTTGCCTGTTTAAATTATGCATCAGAGAACTCTGTGTGGATCCAGCCAGAAACACAGAATGAGTGATGACTAAACACGAAATGAGTTACAGCACCCCAAATATAGCCTGGAATCATCAGACTTCTTAAATCACTTCTGTATTGTTGCTGATTAGGAAGGTCTGAGCTACAAAACTAGACTCTTGTTCTTTCCAGCCAAAGCTGGGCATGAGGGTATTTGGTTTACTGTGTTCTAGAGGTAGAGGGCAAAAAAAGTCATGTAGCTGAGAGCCAGATGCCAACACTAGCAGGGGTCTGAAATGAGAATACAAACAGTTTTTGCTGAGCAGAAGCCATAGTGCCATACTGCAATAGCACATAGCTTAGTGCTTCAGCAAACCCATATTTATAGAAAGCCTTCGCACACAGCTATGGTCACATGTCTGAAGGTTGCTTTTCACCCCCTTGTAAATATTTTTCAAACAAGACAGGGGGGTGGGAGATGGGAGAAAGCTCAGATGATGTTTAAATACTGGAATTTCAGTACCTGCTGCATAGCATCTCATCGTTACCTCTGAAATACCAAAACTTGCTCTTCTGAAGCTCTTGCCAGTTTTCACGCCCCCCCTCCCACCCCCACAGCCTCACCACCGTCAGCATTTGCTGTGCCATTTTGCTTCATTGCTCACTTGCTAAATATAAGTATGAGATTTTTCTTTTTTCTGAAAGCTCTGCTGTGCCATAAGCACTGAAATTTGACAGCTCCCCCACCCCAATTCACTGAAAGCTATGGATTGCCTGCAAAGGGGCATAAGTCCACCTTTGGTGAAAAGTTGGCTCCTGCAGCCACAAATGCTCTTCAGATTGCCCGTGCACAGTGTTATCTGGCAGTGATGATCCCCTCAAGTCCAATGGAGCTTTCCTTTCCGGTGCTGAGGCAAGATGGTACTCCAAGCTTGCATACATTTGTTGTTCACTAATAGCTTGGTTTGTTTTTGAGGCAGGCTTAAAGTTCACTCAGTCCACTACAGCAGGGTTCCTGCCCACCACTTGTCTGAGAGGTGGGAGACCTGGATCTGAACCCCTTCTGTTCCTAGATCCACAGCTTTGAGCTTCAAAGCGATGCCCTGGTTACTATGCTAGAAACCTGGTTGTGCACCCAAAGGAAGAAGAGCCGCCAGCCTGAGCAGACTTCAACTGTAGGAGCAATTGGACTACTACATGGAGGTGGAGGTCCTTCACTGAGAGGAGGAGGAACTGGAGTCCTGTTGGCTTTCAAGGTCAATACATGCTTTATGGACCTACACAAAAAAACCCTGCATTGAGAGCAGGGACTGCATGCAAATTGCAGGATGGATAGTTGAGGCAGGGAGATATCTCAGGAAGTCTCTAGTCCATACCTATGCTCCAAGCAGGGTCAGTTATGTGATCAGATTAGGCTGCTCTCGGTTTTCTGGTGTTGAAAACCTCCAGGCACAGCCTACCTGATCAAGCTAATTCAGTACACTGTTGTCCTCAGGGTAAAAATACTTTTTCTTTGCATCCAGTCTGTGCCACTCACTTCTCTTGCCTGGTGTGTTCTCACTGTCCACTACTGTAAGGAGCATGGCTCTGTTGACTGGATAGCCTCATAGGAACTGAGGGACTGCTGCTAGATGTGCCTACAGCTTTCTTATCTTTGGGCTGAACCACCCTTTCTCCCTCAGCCTCTCTTCACAGGGCAAGTGCTCGAGCCTTCACCATTCTGCTGTCCCCCTGCTGAACTCATTCCAGTTTACTGATGCTTTTCCTGTACTGGGGAGCCAAAACTGTGCACAATATTCTAAACAAAATCTGATGAGTGTTAGCAAAGAGGAATAATCCTTTCTCTTGATCTGCTGACTGCTTCTGATAATATAGCCCAGGATTGCTACATAACCTTCTGTGCTGCTAGGGCATGCTGCTGACTGACGTTCATCTTTCTGTCCTTCATAACTTCTGGGGCATTTCAGAAGATGCGCTCCACAGGATGTGACTTGTAGAAGGACTCCGAAGTACTCTTCAGAATCTCTTATGTCTTCATGGCCTGTATGGAGGATTTTCTTAACTTAGGTATGCTGAAGTAAGTTTTATAAATCTGCTCATGTTTATCCTACTGGTCTTTGTTCAAGACCAGTACTAGGTCACCTGAACATGTTAATCAGCTGAAGTATGGGCTGCCTGGAGAGTTATGTGAACTATGTAGTCCCCTGTTAGCTTTTTCAGAAGTATTTGAAGACTTAATGGAAAGCAGTTATCCCTAGTTCTATTACTATAATCTTCCTACATGCAAACATTCCAGTGTAAACAGATGCAAGGGAGTACAGCAGACCATGCAGGCGCACACACAAAAATTTGTTTGGTTACCACTTCTTATAGTAGTAGCTGCTGGTGTGGTGTCAGACTGTTTCTGCACAGGAACAAACATAATCAGATGCCCTTTTGCTTTCATCCTTGTCCATAGTTTCTACCCAACGAAAACTGGATGGGGCAGCACCACTACTTCTGTGTCTGACTGCAGCTCATATTCTCTTCCTTTTGTTCTCTACTACCTTTTGATGTCAGCTCTTTTCGCTATTTCTTTACCCCTTTCTTAGCTGTTCTTAGATATGCCTTTTTCTTAAACTGAGCTGCTTCTCTGAGATAAATATACCATACTATCACACTGCAGAGAATCAGGTCATCTTCTCGATCTGTTCTTGCAATTCTGAAATGCTGAGATTGGAGGTTATTGCCAAATTGTCAGGACAGATCAGCAGTGGGGGCTTATTCAGAGGTCACTGTTGGAATCTCGCAATATTCAAGGACACTGGATTCAGTATAGTCTGCAAAATAGCTGTTTGCTTGCTTGTTTGCTATCAAATGCAAAGGCCTAATCCTGTAGCTCTGAGAATGACCTTAGTGGTGTCAGTGGGACTGCTATGTGACAGGGATTGCAGGGTCATATTCTGCAGGATGTTTGATAAATGATGCATGTTCATGGGGAAATGGGCTTGTTTAGTCATTCATGAATGTATGCATTTTGAAATAGAAAAATTTTGCTTACAGTTTCCAAAGTAAAAGAGCAGATTTCCTGGCTACTTCTAAAAATATATCTCTTAATGTCAAGATGCCAATCTGAAACAGCTCATATAATAGCATCTAATTTATAGTAAGGAATCATTATCTTCTATCTGCATCACAGTTAGCTGCAAATAATGAAGTAAAGCTGTATGGCACTTAAACAGGGAGAAATGCTCACATTAATACAAAAAGTAAATTACTGAGACTATATTCACAGTTAGTGGTCTGTTTGTTCTTCCTCTGCCTCCTCCCCCACCTTTAATTTCAGGGGTGAAGTGGTATGGGATACAGCATTAAGGAAAATACAGGTTTCTCCTCTTGCTTGGCTTCAACGCGCAGGAGTCTAGTCTGCATCCAGCTGTCCTGTAACTAAATATCACAGTGCCAGGATGGAAGGTTACTGAATTCTGTCGCCATCAAAAGCTGTGTGAAACACTCAAAGGGTGGACTAGCTTACTAGCCTTGATGTATACAGAAGTCTTAAAACAGTGCTGAAAACTGAGTGTCTTCCTCTTCAAAGCTTCTGAAAACAAGGTAAAAAGCTGTAAAATCTGTATTTGTCTCTTAGGGTATGTGGTACCCTGCTAACTGAGAGTGGTTTGGCCTCCAGGTGCAGGGAAGCTATCCAGCTTGCTAGGCTTTTCCTGAAACCAAGACAAGGTTTCAGGACCAGCCCAGTGAGTGGTGCTGCAGTTGTGGGTTGTGTGAGACAGAGCTGGAGGTAGCTGATCTGGCTGTCTCCAAAGCATGGGTACAGGCCACCTGCCTTTCCCTATCACCTGCAGAATCTGGCCTGAGTCCTCCTCTTCCCCAAAGGAACAGGCTGCTTCTTACTGTTACAACAGCCTGCTGCACTAGCAGAAGTATACTCTGGAAGGCTGAAGATCTGGAATCAAATAGTACTGAAGGCAATATGAGGTCCTTCAAGAGAAGATTTCATATTGCCATTCTCTTATCCCAAAGGAATTTGCATGTGGGAAGCTCTAATTCTGGTTTCAACTTTTAGGTCAAGTTCTTGAAGGTTGGAAGTAGTAAAATGGAAGTTTTGCTTAAGTATCTGAGATTGAGTGCTCACAGCAGAACTGTATGCTATGTGCTGAAAGCTCCTTGGTAGCTTGTGGGTTTTACACTCTGCCTTTAATCTTTTCTGAATGTAAGATGTCACATGCCTTAATAGACAGTCATCTATTAGTCTAAAAAGAAAACTTCCATTTAAAAACCAAACAAACCAACACTTTATTGTTCAGTTTAGGAATCTGGAGCACCCAACTAAAGGCAACTTTTGGGGTAGACTATCTAAACGTTTGCATGTACAAAATGTTCATGAAGTTGTCTTGTCCAAAGGATGTACAAAACTATTCAGGTGCTTCACCACACTCCCTTACACCCATGTCTATTTGCTAATGTGTCACAGGAACAAAGCAGAAAGAGGGATCAAGATAGTGCCAAAGTCCTATTTCCCACAAGTGGAGTCTGTAAAAATGTGTGGGGAAAGGTACTTCAATAATCTGAGCAAGCAAGATGTGCTTCAGGCTATCCTGAAGCTGTAAACACTGTCAGCGTATATGATTTCCACTTAGACCTTGCTCCTGTTACTGTTTAGGCCCTCAGAAGGACAAAGATCCCTGCCTAGTTTGGGAAGCCTAACATACATCAAGGGAATAAAAATACTTTTCTGATCCCCAGAGGTGAGCAGTCCTGCCCAGCCACACTTGCACAAAACAGATATGCAGAGGGGTCAGATCAGGTCTCCCTCCTCCTCTAGGATATTGTGAATGAAAGACAGTCTGAAGGTTTTTGAGAGGGAAGACAAACAGCCTTGGACATTAATTTCTCAATGTTCTTTGCAAGTTTTAGTCTGTTTGCTTATTGAATTTCTCCCAAAGCATGAACAGAGGTGTTAGGGTTTATTAACATAGCTTATGAAAGACGTTGCACTAATTGTCTAGTTTCCTGTGGTATGTTAGGAGACATGGGATTAATAAGCATGGTTTATTATTAAAAAAATAAAAAATTGCTGAGGAGGTAAGATATGCACTGCAATATACTTACTTATCAAGCCCTAGGTCTTGCAACCTTTTAAGCACATCAGCATTTCCAGATGCATAAGCTGTTTCTGTGAAGTACGTATTTTCTGTGTCCTGCTTGAGCTGGATGACAGAAAATACCATTGTCAGATATTCAACTTTCTCAAAGTTTAAACAAAACCCAAAGAAAGAAGAAAACTTCAAACAAATCCAGACATTAAGGTACATGTACAACTAGTTATGTTAACCTTGCGTAAGTAGTTTTTCATGGCACGGCATCCTGAGGTGGCAAGATAAGGTATCTCTTAAGTAAGTTGGACTGGACTGTATTTTCCTTGCTGAACAAAGACATTGAGTTGTTCTTAAAACTTCTTTCCAGACAGACTTTGGTCAAAGTACTTGGTAATTCCTGAGTAATTTGGCTTGATGTGTTTGTCTCGGTTTTGATGGTACTTGTGTTTGGCTTTGGGTTTATTTTTTTTTGCGGGTTTGGGTTTTGCTTTTTTGTGGTTTTTGGTTTCTGTGGACGTTATTTTGTTTCTTTGTTTTGGTTTTTTTTTTGTTGTTTTTTAATTCTTTGGCGGGTGTGGGGGTATTAATCTTCAACTAACTAAAAATCTTGAGGTTTATAAAGGACTTGCAATAGAAATAATGAGACAGTCTTAACAAGGCACCTTCTTTGAGCTAATTGTCTAAGTTTTAATGAAGGGTTAATGCTTTTTAAACTGATTCCCGGGTCTATTTTGAAGATGGATGTGTTGGACTCTCTCATTATCTACACCTGTGATATGTGCTTCTCTGGAGATGGAGGATATATATTTGGACTGGTTTTTGCCATTAATTTCTAATTGCATACTTGTCAACAATGTGAATCAGCATTGCTATTGTTCAGACCCTGCAATTGCTCTGTCCACCCTAATTAATGAACAGCTTCCTTATAAGTAGATTAATAGAGATAGTCCCATTACTTAAAGTTATTTCAGTCACTGTGTTATAGTGCACCTCATTAAAGAATTGTAAAATGAAGCAGCATTTCAATTAGCTATTGCATAGCATCTGATTCTTTTAGTTTTCTCAAATGTTCTTTTACACGTGTTTTTGAGAAGGCCCTGACCTCTCCACAGCATTCTTGAGCACAACACAGCTCTCTGTGAAATGTCACTGTGCTTAAGAGCAACAGCAAACGTAGCCAACTTCTTACTGTATTGCTAGAGAAAACTGTAATGGATAATTGTAATGGATAATTCTGTGTTCTGCTTAACGCAAAAACTTTTTTCTCTTCAAAAAAAATAAGCATCCAGACACTGAGGTGTGCAGTGTCCATCAGAGCTTCTTACAGTCATTTAGCCTAAATATTAAACAAATATGTAAAAAGTTAAGACTGTAGGGTAAACTAGAAAATTGCAAGCAGCTTTCACTTAGGAAAGACAGAAATTATGTCAGAAGAGATTGTCACATCTGCATATGTTGGCCAATACTGTGTAAACACTTGAATGAAGGTAGTAATGATGCATCCACTTCTGGTCTCCACAGAGCAAGAGGGGCATAGACATAGTGGAGGTAGTTCAGTGAAGAACCACAAAGATGATGAAGGGGCTGGAAGAAAGGAACTGCCCAGCTTAGAGATGAGAAGGCTCACAGATCTCATCAATGTTTATAAACACCTGAAGGAAGATGAAAAGAGGATAGAGCCGTGCTCTTTTCAGTTGTGCCAAGTGCCAGGATCAGAGGCAAAAGGCACAATCTGGAACACACAGAAGGTTCCCTCTGCAGATCAGGAAATGGTTTTTCACTGTGAGGGTGACTGAGAGCTGTCACAGATTAGCCAGAGAGGTTGTGGAGTCTCCATCTTTGGAGATACTCAGCAGCCATACGGACACTGCTCTGTGAAAAGTGGTTTGGATTTTTTTTCAATAAATGCCATGGCATAATATCCAAACACAAAGGTGTTTACTGCAATGCTGATGATCTATAGAAAAGTGCTGAAAACTTGGTGTGACACCGGACTTGACCCAAAGCATGAAAATCTAATTGGATGGGAAACTGATGCACTGAAATATTTGAGTCTTAGGTCACCTTTTTTTATCCTCCATCAATGCTATTTACTTGAATTGCATGGTTGAATACAGCATGAATATCAATCTGAAGAAAGTGCTGATCCAATTTTAAGCCTAAAACTATCTTTCTAGTAATATGCAAGCCAACTATTTCTAATAGTTTAGGAAGGTCTTTTTTCTATTTGCTTATTTGGGTCATCACATAAAACTACTACCATTTGAAGGATTAAACCCTAGAAGGCCAAACCATCAGTTTATCAATTTAAACTCCTATTTTTGTTTAGCAGCATTGCTTATAAGTCTTTTAATCATTTGAGCAAGCTGAATCAACAACCTTGGGCATTCAGACTTAGAGAACACCTTGTTTCAACTCGTGTTTCCAGTTTGGAAAGTACAACTAAGGTAAAATCATGCTTATAGAATTATGAATTTAAAACAAAATAATAAAGTTCAACACTTCCTGTGCAGAAATCAAAGACACAGGAGGGGAAGAGGAGATAGAGCAGGGACTTAAGATGGAGCTGGATCATTGCTAATGGGTGAAATGGGAGGCATGAGGGAGCTAGCAGCCATACTAAGAGCCAATCTTCAGGTGGCATATCACCTGACCCCTCTCACAGCGGCAGCAGCACAAATGAGCAGCTTGTCTTATTCTACTTTTTTCTTTTTTTTCTTTTTTTTTGTATTTGTCAAAGTGTGTTGCTCAAAACTGGACATTAATTTGTTTTTATCAGTGTTGAATAGAACAGATTAGAATTCTTTGCCTGTCTTAAATGCAACACACCTATAAAATTATATCTGCAGTAGATGGTGGCTTTGGTCAGAAGGACCCTTATTTAGTTCTGGTGTACTTCAAACTCCAGTCCTTTGAGGTTGTGGTCCTTGTTTTGCAGCTGGATATTAGATTCAGCAATGGAAAATCAATCATTTAATTCTTCACTGTCTTTCATTTTCTTGCACCAGTTGTCCAATTTATCATAGCCACGCTGATTTTGTCCTTCAGAGTATTTTGCTACTTGTTCATCTTGGTGTCATCCACGTACCTCCTTTTCTCATAGTTTTTATGTGAATGCTATATCTGTTCTTTTCTCAAAGACATCAGGGGAGATGCTGAAAAGAGACCAGCTAGGGACATAGAGATGCTTTTTATTGGCAGTGCTTTTCCAAGTCTGACACTAATCATTGCTATTGTGTTTTGTTGAAACTAGTCATGTATTTTGTCCATGCTTGTGCATATAGCCTCCCAGACTGGTATTTTCACTTTGGCCAAGGTCAAATGATACCATGCCAATTGCTTCCTCTCTACCCTGGTTCCTGTATAATACTACTGGAGTCCCTCAAGCCAGAGCACTTTATTTATGAAGTCCCTTGCACTTGCCCTTTCAACAGTGATATGTTTATCTTTCAAAGCTATTTCAACTGTCTAAAGCAAAGGGTGGCTGTTAAATACACCAGTCTGAAAAAGGTATAACCTGATCAGGAACTGAAGTTTAATATTTCACAAGCCATTTACACCAGTATGAGCTTTTTCTCTGATCTCAAAGTTCCAGTAATTCCAGATGGTGCTAAGGGAATGCAGAGTTAGATGAAATTTTCTCTTCATTGAATAATACTTCCTAGTCTTTCATTATTCTGTAAAGGTTTAAAATGGCAATTGCCTTTTAAAAAGTTACAGAAGTAGAACAAGGTTAATTGTTCCACAATTGCTGCTTCCTTTGCTTAGTTTCTGCTCAATGTGCAATGTCATTAGCTTTACAATTTCATAGAGCTTACTTAATAATTATTACAATCACTGCAAGGTTTTGTTATCTACTTTCTGCATGTACTTAATGTTATCTAAAATGTTTAAGCAAGTGTTAAATTATTTGTGTGGTTGTCTAGGAATCTTATTTCTTTTGCATTTTTTTCAAGCCTTATCACACTGCTGCTGAGTGGAACGGCAGTTGCTTCTGATGCGCTGTTTACACTGAAGAAGCAACGTCTGTCATGGTTTTAGAATAACTGCGTGTTGACAGAGTATCACTAAACAATACAATGCAAGCCATGTAGCCAAAGTCTTTAGAAATATGCAACCATTTCTTGTGTTTCAAATCTGTTGCTCAACTTAACAGATCTTAAATAGGTCTCTGATCTCAGAAAACAATAAGCATCTGCCTACAATGTGGATCTCCAGTTTGTATACAACTGTTTGAAGTTGTATACAAAGGTACCAATTGCTCCCAAAAATCCTATCTGTGCTAGAACAGTCGTGCTAAACATAAGTTGCTATCTGAAGTATGACAACAAATTTGTGACACGTCTGTAATTTCCAGCTTCTGGCACTATTAAACAGTAAGGGAGCCAAAGCTATATAATTAGCAAGGATGAGCCTGGTCCCTAAGACCAGCTTTTGCACTTGGTAAAGTAACAGTATAAAATATTCTGGTTTGAAATCACCAAGCAAGAAAATTGAATTATTAAAAAAATAGTGTGTTTATGGAAAGCTTATCTTGGAAGTGGAATTGAATAGTTAAACTGGAGGAGTTAGAAGAGTTAGAGTTTTGAACTTTGAAACCTTACTTTTTTCTATTTTTTGAAATCTTCTGCAAATGGACCTATTATTTGGGTATCAACAATATAAATTTTTCAATTATTACTTGTTCTCAGTATTGGTGCCAAAAGGAGAAAACAGCACAAGCATCTTCATGGCTGCAACAGAGGCCATTAAATTTAATGTTTCATTTGTTGAGTAGATTAGACTGTATATAACAAAGTTTCCATTGGGCTTTTCTCAAGGGACAGTAGAAATTTGATTGCATTAGGACCCTAGTAAAATTTGTGTTCTATTATATCCCTGTATGACTAATACTTTTTTTTGTCTTTTGCTGACTTCTTCCTTGCTTCTGAAAATACTGAGAGAGTTGCTTAAGGATAAAAACTCTATACTTCCAGACACTACCAGTTAGTAGTCTGCATCTTGAGAATAGTACTTGACATTTATAGATCAGAATTTGTATTGCCTATTAGCTTTGTGATATTGCATAGTAATTTCATGTTTCATACAACGTACAGATAAACCGCTCCAATACTGTAATCATCGCGGTACTGAAGTTTGTCAATATTGCACACAGGCACAAGCTACTTTACTCAGGATGGAATAAACCCCGTTTTGCACCAACATTTCAGTTAAAAAAAAATAAAAGAGATGAACAAGAAACCTTCACTATGCATGGAACTTACAGCAAATTCTTCTGGAACTTCTGACAATTTTTTGTTTGTTTGTTTTAAACACAAATAAAAGGGGATTGAAGTAGCACCCAAAAGCGTCAAGATGCAGAGTTAAAATTTTTATAAGTTACTCTGTCTCAGGAGGACTTCTATAGGGGCTGTTTAGTGACATGAAGGTAACTTTCAGTGAGGCTAGATCTAGGTAAAGTTAAAACAGACCTGTACCACACTAATGATTACTCTCTTGCAGTCTACAGTCAGTTGTAGTATAGGTATATGTTGTTTATTTTGGGAACTACATCTCAAGAAAGTTGCTGGCTAACTGAAAAGGTGGAAGAATAGCAGAATAAGAAAGACCAGGCAGCAAAAATGACCTCTAAGAAAAGGCTGAAAGGGCTACTCATGTCTAATCAAGATGAGTTGGTGGAGAGGAATGCAAGCACTCGTTACACAAAGGGCTGTTGCAAAGACCAGAGGACGGTGCCATATATATCCCTGGCAGGCAGGATGGGAGGAAACTGGTTGTAATCCCAGCAAGAAAGCTGCATGTTGGAAATCACCTCCGCTGGTGAGAGTAGTGATGTGCAACAGGCAGCTACCTGATGAACTTGTGGAGCTTTTACCATCAAAGCTTTTGAGGTACATGTTGAACTGGAGTAGTTTGGGCATAGTCTGTCACTAGGTCACCGGTCACGTGACAGGATTCACTAAGTGAAATTTTGAGTTCTGCTTTTCTGTGATTCTGTGATTTCTGGGTCTTTTCACACTTCAGGGGTATGTGCCTAGTATGAGGCATAAAGCTATCTTTCAAATAGTGCCCTGAAATTGCAAAACCCTATGCTCTCCATGCCATAGTAGAAGAAGCTTGGTCTAACACAAGGCCTGTCCAAATCAAGCAGATATGAGCTTTTCCAGTGGTTCCTTTTCTCTCCTGTGATCCCAGGCATGTCCCATGGGAGAAACAGCTGGGCACATGTAAGAAACTGCCTACCAGTGTAGCCCAGTCAGGAGAACTGGGATACTAGGAACTGGAGAGTACCTCATCACTCAAAGTAGTTTTCCACACAGCCCCTGGGGTCCACAAGAAGTGACATGAAGTTTGTAGTGAGGTTTTGGGAACCGATATCTCTGACACAGGTTCACTTCTTCAGTGAAAAAGTGAGCTTCTCCAGGTATTTTGCTAGACAGCTTGTATTAAATTGCATATCAGCCTAGTTCATGCTTGAGCGTAAACACTTTTCAGACTAATCCTGGAACTAAGTGTTGTAGGAAAATACTTCAATTTACCTCTTGCAAGGTATTAGTACCTGTTTTGCTCAACAAGGAACAACCCAAAACAATTGGCTCCAAGAAATTGAATTTTCAGGTCTGTCCATTGAAGGATGGAGTGAGTGGCAAAATTGTTTCAAGCTGCTTAAGTCACCTTTTTGGGCAGAGCTGTAATGCACAGAGATATAAAACATAAGCTTTATTATTCACTTTCTTGCTTTCTACAGACAATTTATTCTAGTGTTAAAGTGACCGAAAAGAAAATATTTCACGCCTATATGCCACTGAAGTATTATCTCATTACACTGTGGTGGGGATAATTACAGGAATGATATTGGCTGGACATGAAGGGCTGAACAACAGAGCCTATAGCTGGCAGTACATCGAAATACTCTGAGATCTTGCAGGAAGTTGTCTTGCTTGTGATGCTTTCACTTATCATTTTGACAAGACCATAGAAACTTCTTTCAGTACCACAAAATAAACTGCTTCAAGATGGGGCCTGAGCAAGTGTTACTACTACTACTTGGTGTGTTAGATACTCTGAGGTATACAGTATATTTGAGTAAAATGGGTTTTGTTATGCCCATTGAAATTCTTTCCCTCTCTAGTTTTGTTAATGTGTGACAGACTTTGAAAAGAGGAAAAAACCCCGTGACCTGTTATAGCTGTAGTTACTATTAACTTCTCCTTTTGAAGTTAATAAATCAGGCAGAGCTGTGAGGTAGTAGGCTTTCTGTTGGAGCACATCATATTGTCCTCCTATTCATAAATTACCAGTTCTTCTATCATGTCAAAGCACACTGTAAAATTGAGTTACTATATTCTGACTGAAATAAAGCACTCTGAGGCTAAAGTGGGAGCTCTCCTGTGTAGAGAAGTGCACACTATTGCATGCCTCTGAGGATGCAACCTGTTGAATGCAAAGTATTACTGTCAGGCCTTGGCAGGACTTGTTTCAGTATCTGTCATATAATGTTTTCTGTTCAGCTTGCTTTTTCAGATCCTGGCAATGACCCTCCTGTTTTTGTCTTTTGAACTGATATTTTTCTTTAGTTTGGCCTTCCCTGTGGAGCCATAAATTTGTTTTCAGACATTTGGATAAACAAAATCTCGACTCCTTCTGTTACAGAAGAATGAACAGAGACTATTCCGCTACTGTAAAAATAAATTCTGCTCTTCTATTTTTATTTGAAAACGGAAGTCTGGCAGGGAAATAATTTTGGAACTATGCACTGGCCTCATTTTGAAAGGCATTGACTTTGATTTCTCAGTTCTGAAATTAAAAAAGAAAAACGTACAGAGGGCTTGGCTTCTTTTGATTGAAAAGCACTATATTCATGCTAGAAGACCTTCACTGCTTGTGATCTTATAACTACATTAAAATGGCAAGCCATTTTATGGGAAGCTGTTGATGTTGAATTCAGCACAGAAAAATGAGAAGTAGAGAAGGCTTCCTGAGAAGACCTTCTGGACTATCTAGTATGCACATAGTATGTTGATAAGATGCTACCTTTTTGAATGTCTGCATGACAACTGAATAACTACATTAACAATGCAGTGCTCTTACAGGAGCACAATCAAGGGTGCTTTAAGTCTTCTAAGGCATTAAAGTGTTGATGAAAATGGCTGTCAGAGTCCTCAAGAAGATAGGAGAAAAATCCTTTCTTGGGGAATTAAAACTCAGAGAAGAAAGGACCTTTTTTCTTGCAGACCTTAATGCTAGCTTCCTACTGTACTATTTTCAGAATTTGTTCTATGACAAATTAAAATGGTGTTTTAATGGCAACACTATTGCGCACATAAATGCAGCCCAGTGTGTTTATGAAATCTGATTTACTGAGTGTGACACTCCTTGGTTTGACTCTGACTGTTATGAGAGAGGAATTGATGTTCATCATAGGACTCAATTGTTTTGCTTCTGTGATCTTTTGTAGTGTGCCTTGGAGCATCAATCACAAATAAAAGCTGGGACTAGACCATGGAGCTCAAAGCATTCAAAGGCTTTCTTAAAGGAGATGAAGCAGGCTGTGGGTTGGAGCTGGCTGTGCTTCTGGCCTTCATAGACACCTTGGTATACGGCCTCCAAATCTGGGATGCTAGTCTCCTGGTATAAAAATCCTTTTTTAGGCAGTGTGCCAGGTGTTGCAGATATTCCTATGATTACTTCCAACATAGTTTCACAGCTTGAGAGCACCTAACCAGTGGTCAACAGGATCAGTCTAATTGCTACACTTAGTCACTAATAATCAGTTTATGATGAAAGTAGTGATTCTAAGTGATCTTTAAAATAAGAAAAAAAAAGTATTTAAATGCAGCCAATCTATGTCTATCATACACAAATGCAGAGAAAAAAAAAGGCAGTTTTGCATTAGAAGTCATTCGGTGTTTCACAACACCTTTTCTCAGTTCATCTGGCTTTAGGAGCTTTTATACCTCACCTAATATATATATATTCTTTTCTATGCATCCTGAGTCTGATTAAATTAACTCTCAGGCTCAGTAGGATACCAAATGTTCTTCGTTGTTCCTGAACTGTTTGAACAGTTACAGAATAAGCATCATTTGTAAATAATTATACTGAAATTTCAAATGTGTCATAAGCTGCAAAGGGAGGGCAAGCTAATAATCAAACGACGGCTGGAGGAAAGGGAGGTGACAAAGAACACAATAGCTGCTGGTGGACTTTTCTTGCTCCCCACCGTTATTTTCCTATTCGTTCTCTATTTTGCCTCTTTTGTCTCTCCCACTTCTGTTTGCAATAACTTTTACCAGCTGTAAAGGTTACAAAGCAATAGGCAGAGCTGGATGACTTTATACCTGACATGGACTGAACACAGTGCTTCTCTGCCTGTACTATGTCTAATGGGGGTTGGAAACAAGTGTGGAGAATCACCTCAGTTGAGTTGCACAATTCACTTCAATAATCCTTCAACCCCAATTATCCCAGAGTGTTAGTGACTGAGCTGTAGGAAGTACCGAATGAAATACCATTAAAATCACTTGTATTAACAATCTCTTTGAGGTAAGAGTGTGCATCATCCATCAGCTCCATTGATCTAAGTCTTTCTCAAGCACTCTTTTGATCTGAGTTATTGACAATTTTAGTCTAACAGGGGTGGACTGTTACCACTGGAAGTCAGCAGGGCATTGGTGATGATGCATTCATGGAAGGAGCCTAATAATAACTTGAATGTCATTGAATCAATAGTGGAATCATCGGTGAGTAAGTGCTGTTTTTCAGGCTTTGACAGGGCTTGAAGGCATGTTGTATGTGAACCACTAGCTGAGAAAAGGGGGAGAGATCTCTCCCACTGTAGAAGCAGGGTGCTTTGTTAGAGCAAAAGTGTTAGAAATTGTTTTGATGTTTAAGATAGTGTAGACAGAAAACATTAATTGTACAGAAGTGTCATGGCAACAGGCTGGGTGCCCTTTGAAGTTGGTTATTTTTATTTTTTCCTTTTTGGAGGACACTCTTGCTTTTTACTTTTTCCCTTTCTACTAATGGGCAAATTCATTAGAGCACAATTACCTCTGCCTTATGAATAGGATAAGGCTTTTCTGACTGGTATTTTTGTGCAATTACTTTATGGAATTAACATTTGAGGTAATAAGCCAGATTCTCTCCTGATAAAAGCAAATGTGGTTGCATTGGAAGTAAACATAGTTATGCATTCAAGAGATGAATAAGATAGAAATCCCAGCTTTGCAAGAGACCCAAATAACCTTATAATACAACTTAATTCTCTGCTATTAAAATCAATGTGTAGAGCATAACAGTAATAATGTTTAATGGAAATAAAGCACTATTGATGCTTTAGATGTTTTGATTTGTGGCCTCTTGGTGGGATGAACAGTGGGAGAGCTAGGAGGACTTATGTGAGGTTTGTTTACTCCTTCACTAAGGGTTTTCTTGTTTTTTGCAACTCCATACAGCCTTAACTGCTTGATATATCTGGCTGTTTTACGGTAGTTGAGATTCTGAAAAGACTCTACCTCGAAAACAAAAAGAACACTCAACAGATAAAGGGGAAATAATATAAATGTCTTGATGAGTGTACCATATGAAATGAAGATAATGAGAACCTCCCATAGTGGACTAGGAATGATCATCTATCATGCATGCAGAAGATCCTTGCAGGTAGCTGTTGATGGACAAAGTCGGTGAAGCTTCATCATCTTTCCTGGGTGGAATATTGCCCCTGAGCTGCTGGCTCACTTACAGATACTTACCCTTTTGGAAAGATAGACTCTACTCTGCTTGTGAAATGATCCTCAGCACTGTTCTTTGGCATTAGATTAACTCTTTGAAATGTTCTTTTAGAGAAATACTTAAACTTTAAGAAAATGAAAAAAGAAGGTGGTTGTCTCACTGCACTTTGATTGCAGGCAGGAAGCCTCTGCCTGCTAACCTGTTTTGTTTTCCCCACCGTGTACCAGTGTTACTACCCCTCATCTTTGCCAGCTGAGTTGTGCAAGTGAGCAGTCCTCCCAGCTCAGCCAAAACGATCTGGGTTGGTTCAAGCTGTGAGACTGGTCCTTGTGTGTTTTGAGGGAAGGCATTTGAGGAAGGCATAAATCCCCAGCATCGGGTGCTAGTGAGCAGCTGGGGTGGGCTGGCAGGAGGGAGGTACCACTGGCACAACTGGCAGTGGGAATGCACATTTATCTCCTTCCTGTTTATCATCTAAACCCGGCTTCAGTTGCTTTCTTTTATTCCCTTAAAATGAGGAAATTGTAATAACAGCATTGGTTCAGATTTGTTTCCTTTCTCTGAATATCAATCAGAATAAATTAGGTCCTTAATTCTCATACATAAGCATATAGATGCTGCATGAATCATGACAGTATTTCAACCTACAGTGCTAGTGCTCTATTAAACCCTCCCCTTTCAGTTCTGATTCTGAAAGCATTTTGACCTCTGGCATTTATTTGTTTTGGTCACAAATCACATTTCTGGTGGCAAACAAGCATGTATGCGAGTCTAACACTCAGCTGTGCTGCAACACATCTATATGTTTGATAAAATAGCTTATAAATTATAAATATATTTCTCTAGATTAGCACAATGCATACTTGACTTGTTTCCTTCCATGTTCCCACATTTCCTTCCTTTTGACTTAATACAGATTAATACCAAGGAGCGTTGCACAAATCTGTTATGTCCCATGACAGTGTAGATAAGCTTTCTGTTTTCAAGATTGTGAGGACAGCAAGCTAAAAATCTACACATCTCAAGTTCAGTGTTGAAAATTGTTTTTTGTGTGTGAGCCTACTATATATTGTATTGTGCTTGCAGGTTTAGTGAACCATACTGAATTGGCCTTCAGCAGCAGACAGCTTTGAGGTTTCTGTAGTAATTCATCTATTAATAAATATGCAGCATGCCTGGGCATATATAGGAATATAGTATATACAGATCAGTTTATCTTTAAGCTATGTATCCATTGGCTGTTTTGGCTGGCTTGTGGTGCATCACGAGTTCTCTTGTAGGTCAAACTGCTCTTAGACTTCAGTGTAATAGAAATGTCTATTTGTGAGTTGGGTCCTGGAATGACCTAATGGGTGCTTGTGTCAGGGTTTCTGGTTCATTTCTCCCTTTTCTAAGTGTCTTGGAGGAGAGAAGAACCAGCACACCAAAAGAAAGCTCAAAGGAGAGAGAGGTTCCATCATGTTGAACACAAAATGGTATTAGCAGTTTCTTCATACCAAGCTAAGTCACTTAGTCAACTGAGATCAGGTTCAAATATAGGTCTCACATGTGTCCTGTACTGGACAAGCATCAAGATTTTATTATGCTATAAGAGATTCTTTAATAGATAGAGAATAGTACTGGTACAGTTAGCAAATTGCCTACTAATAATAACAAAATAAAAAAGCTTCATAGCAGCACTCTAATACGCTAACATTTTTTCTTCTGCAAACTCATGAAAGATAACTGCCTATGTACCGAACAAATAAGACAGCTTGGTTGAAATTAGAGTTAGGAATGATGCATTCATAAGGTTGAGAGAAAAGGGAAAGGAGAATGAGGCATTGAAGGTGTCTCTGGATCTGATGGCAGAGCAACAGAAAATGCAGCTACTCTAACTCCAAATACAGCAGCTACACCAACCCTAGTGACAAGTACAGCAGCTACTCAAACTCTGACTGCAACAGATAATGCAGCTACTCTAACTCCAAGTACAGCAGCTACACCAATCCCAGTGACAAGTACAGTAGCAGTAATTTTTCTCTTTAGTAGCTGGTGCAGTGCTATGGTTTTGACTTGCAGCCTGGGAACAGCGCTGATAACACCAATATTTTTAGTTGCTGCTCAGTAATGTTTAGTCTGACCAAGGACTTTCTGAGTCTCATGCTCTGCCAGGGAGGAGGGGAA
>WYDI02009819.1:6764-16940 GCA_009867235.2 Psittacus erithacus
TGCCCTCCCTTTGCTGGGTGCCCTGCCCTCCCTTTGCTAGGTGCCCTGCCCTCCCTTTGCTAGGTGCTCTGCCCTCTGTGGGGGAGAGGAGGGACACCAAAGTGAATGGAGGACAAGTCCCGATCTCATAAAGACACAACCCTGGATTTCTGGGGGACTTCAAAATGAAAGATGGATGAGCACCAGCACTCGGCACTACCACATCTCTGCTAGATGTCTAAACCATTTCACCCCTAGTATAGCTGAATATCACTTTAGTTTGGTGTGGTTAATGCTCTGGTCTATTCTTTAAAGAATGGTGCCAGAAGTAAGAATTTCAGACCAGAGCCCAGGTGTTTAGGTTTGCAGAGGGGCTTCATGCCTGGAAAACGAAACAGAAAACATTGTGTGAAGCAGAATAGTGCTTGTAAGTTTTATAACATGTTTGAGCTTGGGATTCTGGAAAAATCAGAATTAAACTCAATTTTCTTGGAGCTGTACACCATAGTCCATAAACCTATTGGAAATATTAAATGCTATGCAATTACTCAGCAGATATTTGCCATATCTTAGCCTAAACCCACTTTATTTGAAGGGGGATCTTGTTTTAAATGATTGAGAGACTCTTTCCATCTGGTCACATCTCAGTGTTAGGCACCATGAGATGCTGGAAGGCTTTTACTGCCCAAAGGAGAAAAGATTACTGCCCCATCCTGACACTGACAAATTGAGTCCTTTCATTTGCTACACTTTCAACGTCAGGCCTGCCTGCCATCTCTATGAAGGAATGTGCCAGATCCAGTATCTCTCTCTAAAAAGGATTTGGAAGAAGCAGCACCCCTGCAGGCAAATTCCCCATCACTGATCAGCAAAGCACCTGCCCCTGGGGGAGGAGGAGACCCTGCCACTCTGCCCCTGGACAAAGCAGCCCTTCATACACCAGCTAAGCATGATTAAATACGTGCACAGGTAGTCCCATGTTTATTTGTCCATCTCTCTGTTGGTGTGCTATGAAAACTAGCTCATAAATGTTGAAAGTGTGAGGGTAGGGGGGGTTCAGCCATAATTAAATCAGTTCCGCTACACTATCATATCCCAGGGATGACCTTTTCTTTCAGCCCGGGGAAATGAAGCCATCCTTGGGCTTCAAGCTGTTCCACAGATGAGAAGAAGAGTGCTCTTATTCTTAATGAATGCTAACAAGCAGCTACAGCTGCTCAAGACTTACAAGAAAGGAAGATCTTGCAGACTAAATCCTTCTTCAAGATACTTTGACTTAAAAATGAGCCTATTTAGTTTTGAAATGCGTGTTGGACTCCACTCCACATACACAAAGTATGTTTGTCTATACACAAGGTGGCTTTGCTTTACAGAATTACCGGATAATAGCGTATATGTGGAAGAGGAGGGTTTCTGCATCCTTGCAAGTGCATGGTTGGCACTTGCTAGCTTCCCGGGGAAAAACTTCCTCTTTACATTATTTTGGACACGTGTAATAATATAACAGATGAAATACAACTGTGGGGTTTATTCTTGCAAGTCCATGCTAGGGAACATTCTTTGGAGTGCATGATTACATCTTCTCTCTAAAGAGGGATGAAGAGTATTCCCTTCAGAAAAGGTCAGTGCCCTGTTCCCTGACTCTCCTTTAACAAAGGAAAAGCAGAAGATGCTCCTTTCTTATACCTGACTTTATTTACCTGCTGCCCTGCTTTTTGAATAAAGACTTTAATACTCTCTTACATGTGCTAGTTTCCTACCAGACTCATCTGTGCTCACTGTGCAGCTTAGCAATAAGCTGCCTAAAAGTGTTTTCAACTTGGGTTTCGTAAAAGATATTTGAATAGTCACCCCAGAATTAACCAGAAGCTATGGATCCTTCCCAGGAACCTCCTTTTCCTTTGGTTTTAATAATGGAAGTTATTTCCAGATTAGAAATAGTCACCCTCTGGCTGCAGCTAAATGATCTGAATGCACACTTGTTTGCAGGATACCTTCCCATCTGTGGGCATGTTTCATTCATTTTCTCATATTAAACCTAGAGGTACTATTAAAATCCAATATACTGTGCAACAGTTGATCTGCAGGGAGCACTGTGAGATTTCCAACAGAAGTGACTGCAAATAGCGTTTAACACTGATGTGCCTGTTTAAGTAGTGTTTTGAATGATGTCCCTTTGTGTTCTCTCCTGGGCAAAGTTTAATTTCCAGTGAATGCTGGAAAAAGGAAACAACCTTATTTCAAAACTGTGGTCACTTGGGCATGTCTCAACTTATTAAGGCCAGGGCTGAGGGAAGCAGAGTAAATGGACAGACAATGATAAGTAACTACCACAACGGTATCAGTGCCTTGAAATGGGGGCCCTTCTTATCTTCTCATATTCATGAAAGACAAATAAAGATGGATGAATATGGATTGTCAGTTTTCTTCTCATCTGCCTCTAGAGCTATATTGCAGATAACATACGTTGCCTGGAAAATAGCAACTTATAGGCTGAGAAACCTTCTTTATAAAGAAGAAACTGCTACTTGAGAGGGGTATTTTGCTTCTCTGACTTTACAGACATCCCTAGCCCCGTAGCAGGTTCATGCTTGTGGATACTTCAAGTGTGGTTTCTGGTTTGTTTTCCCTTGCTGGTTGGGGATTTGACAGTAGCATCAAAGCCAACACATAACCTGCGGTATATAGCATGACCCTTTTCATTCAGCCTCTCCTGCTACTGTTTCCTCCCTGCAGACAGACTGTTAAATCTGATAAATACATGAGTTTGTTCTTAAAAACATGTTTCTTACCCCAGCTTGCTGGGGAAACATAGAATCACAGAATAGTTAGGGTTGGAAAGGACCATAAGATCAACCAGTTCCGACCGCCCTGCAATGGGCAGGGACACCTCACACTAAACCATGGCACCCAAGGCTCTGTCCAGCCTGGCCTTGAACACTGCCAGGGATGAAGCATTCACAGCTTCCTTGGGCACCCTGTACCAATGCCTCACCACCCTCACAGTAAAGAACTTCTTCCTTTTAACCAATCTAAACATCCCCTGTTTCAGTTTGAACCCATTACCCCTTGTCCTGTCACTGCAGTCCCTAATGAAGAGTCCCTCCCCAGCATCCCTATAGCCCCCTTTCGGATACTGGAAGGCTGCTCTGAGGTCTCCATGCAGCTTCTCTTCTCCAGGCTGAACAGCCCCAACTTTCTCAGCCTTGGAAGACTGCAGCCCAGCTGGCCTGGGCAAGGACAGCATCCGTTGTGTGCCTTTGGTCCTGCCTGCGTAGGGAATGAATGATAGACTATCAGGGCTTTATATTTTACATTGCAAACCATATGCTGCTGTTCAATATATACAAGAAGGCACCTGGGTGCAGCTTGATGAGGGCCTTTTCTAGTTTTCCAAAGGAACCGTGGTCTGTACACTGAGTGCCTAAGCTGCTCGTTTGAAAATCCAGTTGAATTCATATGGCTATAGTGTAATTAAATTCAGGACCATAGTCTTAAAATATGGAATCTTAGCCCCTGAAGTTTTGCACTGCATGGCAGAGCAGTGATCATGTCTGTGGTTCCTGCATTTCCCAGCCTTGACCACAACCTTAACCACAAGCTTTGTCTCTGATTTAGGCATGAAAGTAGAGACATCTCCACTATATCCCAAAGGGGAGAAATTACACATATGGAAAAATGAAAGGAAATTAAGCCCTTATCTTTAGTCCTCCAATTCAGGGTCATTTATGAGGTTGCAGCTTTAGCCACCCACTGGGAAGTGGAGATTTGCTGCTTATAAATGAGTAATCTCTTCTGTGCTGAGAAAGCAGATAGGTGGGTTTCAGCCCTTCTCACTCCACCCTGGAATGTGTTTTATTTTACAGCCACAGTGGGTCATCATGCAATAACTTGGTAGTTCTGCAGTATGTTGCCTTTTTCTGTTACAGCCATATTACAACAGCAATGGCATTGCTCATGTTTCAGTGTGGACAATAAAAGGCAGAGCTCTCCTCACAAGAGAGAGAGGAAAAAAATGAGTGGTGAATGTTGTTTGTGTATTAGTTTCATCATGCTGTATTGGATGCATTACAGCTGTAGAGAAATGAGCAAGCTGGGAAACTGAGGAGGAGAGAGCATTTGTAATTCCTCTTTTTTCCTGAGGAGAGGGAGTTGGATAAGGAATGCTGCCCAGTAATAGTGTCTGTGAATGCTTTCTCTCCAAATATCCCAAGCTGTGATGCAGAGAAGATTTACTATCAGA
Source organism: Psittacus erithacus (assembly GCA_009867235.2). NCBI lineage: Eukaryota > Metazoa > Chordata > Aves > Psittaciformes > Psittacidae > Psittacus > Psittacus erithacus. The sequence continues at coordinate 10,987 of WYDI02009819.1, forward strand.
GCCTGATGAGCACATCTGATCTCCATGTGCGTCAGTCATCTCTGTTGAGTGTGGTTATGCTGTGATCTTCTAAATAAATAGGTCTTTTTGGGTAGTTCCAATATATTTATAATGCAACAAGCTCTGATGATAATAGTTATATGTAAGTATTTATGAAGATCATGACCATGGTTCGTTTGCAGTGGTTATAACTTAGCTTGCCAGTTTTCTAAGGATGGCACTACTGGAGCTGACTTATTCATTGCTGTGCTTAAGAACTTTCAGCAAACTGTCACTACTGCAGGAACAATCGAATGGGATATGTATGCAGAGGTGCCTGATTCTCAGTATAGTCAGATTAGTTCAGTGTAGGTGTTCTTGGAATTGCTTTGATTTTGTTTGCTCCCTCCAAAAGATGCTAACGGGTCTGGAGAACTTGATAGTGGAAGCAGCAATGGCTCTTGGTGCTCTAATCCATGCTATCTTCTCTTTAAATAGAGGTGGGGAAAGGAAGTCGGGATTAGTGAGGATATTTTGATCCCCATCTGTTTTCCTTTACAGGATGAACATGAAAAGATCCCCATGATTGTCATGTTAATTTGTTCACAACTTGATCCAAAGCCCACTCAAGTCAATGAAAGTCCTTATTCTTTCCTATCTTGAATTACTTTGCATAAAGCCAGTAGAACTCTTTTTCTCAACACAGAAAGATACAGCAGGAAAGGAAGCTTTCACTGTGCTGCAATACACTTCTGTCAGAGTCAAAAGTGACATTAAGGTCTGGGAAGACGCTTGAACCAATATCTGCATGGATGCTAATTAGAGGTGTGCATGTGATGAGCATTATTCTTTAAAGCTGCATTAGCCCTGTAAGAGAACACTGACTATGGATAACTTCTTAGTTCCTAATGTGCCTTTCTTATATAGAATTACACCTGTCATCTCTATTCTTTCCCTTTATAACCCTTTCTTCTTTGCCCAACATTTGGTTAGCTTTTCTGACTGCTGTTGGGCATGGAGCTGAAACCCCTGAAGTCTCAGTCTGAGTCAGCTCAGTGTGCATAATTTCAAGTGCGAAACAGGGGTTGTTTTCCAGTATGCATCGCTTCTCATTGCACTATGTGACTATACTGAACAGCACATGTCCCTGTGGAATGGTAATGGTGACCTCCATCCTTCGCAAGATCCAACCACTAACTCCTACTGTAGGTTCCTGCATTACCTATGTTATACACGTTATGGAAGACCCTCCCAATGTGGCTTCCACAATCTATGTGGCTACCTTAAAAACCTCAGCTGGGAACTCTGTGAAATGCTTCTTGGAAATCCAAGATGACTGTGCAATATGGGCAACCTGATCTTTGTTAATCTGAATGAGGTGCAATGCGCCTTGCAGCTTACTCGTGTGAGTTGTCTGTTGCACGTGCATAATCACAGAAATTGAGTAGTCACAGTCAAATATCTCATGGATCATCCAATATGAGCCCTCGAGACTTCTCCCAAGGCCCTGTGACACTGCTGTGGTTCGTGGTGTGGTGTAGTGGAACCTTTGTATAACAGAAGGCCCAGCTCTGCAGGGAGTGTCTGACTGTAAACGTGTATGGATAGCTTGGTACCATTTAGGAAACACATTTTCTAGTGCAAATCAGAGTTCTGCATTTGCCATGGGGCGCTACTGTCCTATTCCCTCTGCTCTTAGAAGCTGGGCTCTTTTCCTGACTATAGGCTATTCTAGCTGGGAGATTGCTGCCAAAAGCCGCTGTTAAAACAGTTTGTATAGAAGCATTTGGCAATGGTGCAGTGAAAGAATTCACTAGTTTTGCTAATTGTCTTTATGTGACTGAATATGAACCCATGATTTCTTGGCACTTTACATTAAATCCTTTTTTTCCTTCTCCTTGCCATGACACCTCATGTATGAAATCCTCAGATCCAGTAAGGAGGCCAGAAACGCTGTACATACTTAGAACATGGGCAGATGAAGACAGTGTCTACTCTAAACCCTAAAGTCCTTAGGAAATTAAACTGTAGCTTTATTATAATGAGTGATTTTCATTGAGGCTTCCATATTTAGGATATCATCCGTCTTTCAGTGGCTTTATTAGCACTGACAGCTTCCTTGGGGCTGTAGACAGGCCAAGCACCAGCGCGTTGATGTATTGCCCTATGCTGCAAAAGTTCATGAGCGTTTGCCTTTGTTTCAGTTTCTCTACATTGAGTGACACCTTTCCTCCCAAACAGTCCCATTTGGCAGATGGGAGCAATGGAAGATGAATCTGATCCTTAACATGTAAAAACATGTGCAAACAGTCTAAATATACCAGAGCTAATTGGGTCACCACTGGAGGATCTCCAGTGTAGTGACCGAAGAAGCTGTCACACATCAGCAGCCAGGATGTGGAGACCACTCTCTTCCTTAGAGAGCACCTGGGGCTTCCCAGGAAGACTTTTAAACATATATGCATATATATTGATTTTTAAATATATATATTTATTAATCACTAAATATATACATATTTAAGGATTCTTTTCCACTAAACCAGATTGTTCTCAGCCTGTCTCCAGAGCAGAGCTTCTCCAGCCCTCGCAGCATCTCCCTGGCCTCCTCTGAACTCGCTCCAACAGCTCCATGTCCCTCTTGTGTTGGTGGCCCAGAGCTGGATCAGGACTGCAGGGGGATGTCTCTATTTCTCATGTCATGTTTGGAAAATACTTGGGTTTACTGTTTCATTCTTACTGGGGGTGAGGGTTTGCTCATGCTCTACTGATCAAGAAATGTTAGTGAAAGTTGTCCTGGTAACCTCTGCAAAACAAGTATTTTTACCCTTACTCTGAAGCCTGAGACTGTATAAAATCCCCTTTTCTCTTTGGCTCTGCATTTCTAACCACTATTAATAACTTCAGTAACCCTTTAACATTAGACAGCTCTGATTAATTGGTTTTGAACATCTTCAAGCCTCATGTTTCTCTAGGGGTTGTAGCTGTTTTGGCAATGTAGCTCTTCTAATATTGGGATCTAGCCCAGAAAACTTTTCCAGTGCATGTATAAGCAACCCACCATCATATGTTGTACCCCTTATGCTTGATTCCAGGATGGCCGCAGATTTGGGGTGTCGATTAGAGCACTGAAAATTAATGCACAATTTGGGTGATGCTCTTCCTTTTGCTTCTGTGTCTCAGAGCAGGAGGTGAATACAGTATTGTCTTTGCAGACACAGTCAGGGCAGTTTTCTTTCTCTTTTCCTCTTTTTTTCACTCTCCCCTTGAAAGCAAAGCAGAAAAGGGATAAAGGGAAAGTGAGGGTTGGGAAGGAGGCTGCTGCCCTCTGATGGTTCCTGAGGCGAACAGCCAGAGGAAGGTGGTTAAGGAGCAGCTGAGAGGATCCCCCTTATGTTCTAGCAAAAGCATCTTTGAAGGCACAGGGGCAGAACCCAGCAGCTTGACTGAAAAGGTTGAGCAGGGAAAGGTGACTCTGAATGTCCGGAATTACTGCAGGAAAAGCTGGTTTGGGGATTTGACTTCCTTATTTTTCAGCTCCTTTTCTTCTAAGAGGTCGTTTTGATGTAGTTTGACCACTGCAGGTATCTGCTCCTCCAGCAGCAGAAGCCCATTAATGCCTGGAGCTCATTCCCCTGAGATAATGGTCGCATTGCAATTGCTCATCCATCACCACCACCTATATCCGAGACGGGTGAATTTGGAGTGAAATCTTCAATGTTCAAGGATCCACAGCTGCTTTATCAAAAAACAAAAGGAAAAAGGCATCCAGTTTGTGAGCTATCAGCCTAGATGTGCTTGGCCCTGCAGCATCTCATTCCCTGGTAATGGTTGGTCTTGATGATCTAGTTGATTCTATGAGAAGCTCTCCTAGGAGTACCAATGACAAAAATTATCCAGAATGGGGACACTTAAACCGAGGATAAAACCTTTGTTTCTGTCCTTGCAGTCAATTTTTCCAAGCAGGAATTCCCGTGGGATGTTTATGCACCAGTGATCGCTTCTCAACTGACCTCATACTCCCTGAGGCATCTTATGGAACCCAGCGTGCATCCCATGCCATGCTCTGTGTGCTCTTCCAGGGGACAGTAGGAAATATTTGTCTGGTGGCAGTGCTACCAGTAGAACAACCCGATGAAACCCTGTTCCCAGTGTGGGACAGAAGATGCCCTTCGTAAAGCCTCATTAAGTCCTAAGTGCTGAGGACAATGTTAGGAGCAGGTTTTAGAGCTTCTTCTGTTTGAAGTTGACTTGGGCTCAATATGGGACTTACCTCTGTCCAAAAGGGGGAAACTTGTCTGAATCATAGAGGTTGGAAGGGACCTCAAGGATTGTTTGGTCCAACCTTTCTAGGCAAAGCATGATCTAAACTACATGTCCCAGCATCCTGTGCACCTGAATCTTAACAGTGTCCAACACTGGGGAGTCACCACTTCCCTGGGGAGATTATTCCAATGGCTGGTTGTTCTCATGGGAACAATTTTCCTCTTGTGTTCAGTGGGAATCTCCCCAGCAGTAACTTGTGCCCATCACCCCTGGTCTGTTCCATGTGGCTCCTTGTAAAAACGGAATCTCCATCTTCTTTGTGGTCACCCTTTAAATACTTGAACATGGGGATAATGGCAGGGAGGAGCTGCTGATGGCACATCTCAGAGGTGCTGGCAGTACGTGTGTTTCACACAGAATACCTCTGTGTTTTCCCTAGTGTGACAAAACAGGTCACACCACTTTACACAACACAGCTTTGTGGTAGGAGGAACATTAGATGGGCCCATGAGAGGGAAGGCGCTTGAGTAGTAAAAGGTAAAGGTTGCTAAGTTAGGAAATGTTGAAAATCTGGTACAACAAAAGTCTGTCTTACCATGAGAATAAAGCACTCGTGTGCCAGTCTAAAGCTCTCCTGTATGTTTTCATGCAATGATCCCTTGAGCCGCCTTATGTTTGACGCTTTACTTGGGTTAGGCACTCAGAGAAACAGCATCAATTGTGCATTTTACATCCAGTCATCGGGACAGAAGCTAATGTCACGGGGGGACATTGTTGCACTGTCCTGCGGTGATCCTGGTCCAATCATAGAGTCCCAGATGGATTTGGGTTGGAAGAGACCTTAAAGCTCATCCAGTTCCAACCCCCTGCCATGGGCAGGGACACCTTCCACTAGAGCAGCTTGCTCCAAGCCCCTGTGTCCAACCTGGCCTCTCCTTTTTAGCCTCTCCTCCCTCTCACCCACCACCCAAACCTGCCACGTTGCTGTAAGAGTACTATTCCTACTTCTCTGATACTCCTATAATAAACCCCATCTCTGTGTTGGCGATACCGCACTTGATTTAGAACATTGATTGTTAATTCTGGCACGTCTCCTACCAGCAGTGATTTTTAAATAGCAGGAGCTGGATGACTCTTTAGCAGAATAGCTCCTGGGGGACAGGGATTGGTTTTATTGACTGAGTCTCTTTTGCCTGTGGGTAACAGCAAAGCTGTGCTGGCTCTTTTCTCTGTAATTGTGAAGTTAACTAGCTTCTGCCGTGCTGTCAAGTAGATATGCCTGCATCAGAAATTATTGCTTTTGCCTGCTGTGAGGTTTGCAGTGTGTCTTATTAAGTGTTTTCAGCTGCTGCTAAGCATTAAGGTTACTGATAATTAACCAGGTATTGAGGATCTTCTGTGTTTTCAAAGGAGAAGCTGCTTTTATTCAGCATTTCTACGCTTGGTGAATTTGGTGCAACTTTCATTCAGTGTGAAACTTTAAGCGAACTGTAAAGCTAAAATAGATCCTGTGCAAGTAGGAAGCAGAGGTTCTGGGGTGGGAATATATTATCAAGTAATGCTATACATGATTACTCTGTTAGTTTAATCATGGGATCCCAGCCTGGTTTGTGTTGGAAGGGACCTCAAAACTCATCCAGCTCCAACCCCTGCCATGGGCATGGACACCTTCCACTAGAGCAGCTTGCTCCAAGCCCCTGTGTCCAACCTGG
>WYDI02009820.1:0-43323 GCA_009867235.2 Psittacus erithacus
TGTTCTTATCTCAACCCGTGGGAGTTGCATTCTTTCGATTCTCCTCCCCATCCCTCCGGGAGTGGGGGGGGGGGAGGAAGGACAGGTTGGGGGGGGAAAACAAGCAGGCTACATGCTTTTCTAATTACGACTAAGCTTAAACCACAACAAACCTGTAAACTGTATCTAACCCCAAAAAAATTCCGCAATTAACCTCTTCTTATTCTTCTGGAGAACTTGAACTTGTGTTCAGCTTCTACAAGGCTACATGTACATTAGCATCTAATGCCAGCTAGAAGTCTTTTTCAATTGTCATCTGAATTGGTATAAGATGAGACACTTTAGTGTAAAACACATGCAAGAATTGTCTACTTAGCACCTCTTCTATTAGAAGAGGAAAAAATCCTTAGACCAGGGCCCCAGACAGGGTGCAGAATTTTTATCCCTGTAAGTTTGACACCCAAGAGAACAAAATTCACAACGATCCAGTCCCAATTCAAAACTGAGCTGGTTCTGAGCAGGAGGCTGGGACACAGATAGCATCCAGAGACCACATCCAACCAAAACTGTTCTGTGAATATTTAGTGCTTTACATCTACTGAAACTTGTTCTGCTCTAAAACACCCCCAAAGTACATGGTAAGATGCATAAGAACAACAATGCAGATAATGACAGAAATACTCAAGTACTGCAAATAGCAAAGTGTTCTAATATATCTTAGATTACTGGCAATCACATACACCTCCCCTACACTTGCATTCACTTTCTCTGTGTACGTATCAATTTCCTTACAATTTCTTTCAGGGTTTACAAGTGGATCAGTTGATGAAAGAGTATAAACAGAAATAATGGGAGAAAAGAAAAATCTTAATCCAAAGCCTCTAACCTAGCAAATGATGCATTGCCAAAACACATGTACAACCCTACTGTCATCTCTGCTGTTCTATAAATACCTGTTTATATCTTGCAGATCGTTAGATTTTTATATTACCAGGTAAAAGCTCGTATCACTCCAAATTCTGACATTTCTACAATGCTTCTTCCCTTCTGTAGAGGAAAGCAAACCATAGCAGGACAGCCACCATAATGCATTACAGTGAGACCCAGAACACTCTGGACTTTAACTGTCTCTTACTATCTTTGCCAATACAGCTGTTCATGAAATCTCAGCCTTGATCAGCCTATTCTGCACAAAGCTCTAGAAAGCCAGAAAAGTCATTTACAAACTGCAGGGGATTGAGCACTTTCTTTGCATTGTCATCTGAGAACTAAAAAAACTTCAGCAGAACAGACTCCATAGGTCCCCCAATAAAAAAAGCTTATGATTTTTCTCCCAGCTATCACTTATGCTTTTCCATCATTGAAAACATCAAAGCTAGGTTTGGAGCCATCAGGCCAAAATGATGGATCTCTGTGCCAGAAGAAAACAAGTGTCAGCTTTCAATTACTCCAACAAGGTGGTAAACAGCTGCTTTAGTAATTTTAAGGGTTTATGTTATTGTCTCTCTATCACAGTTCTGTCTCACCATCCTGTTCCAACTAGCAGCACTCACTGGAAATACCAGGGGTTAACACTACAAAAAAATCCCCCCAAACATCAAAACACAGCACAAGCAATTTCTGGTGTTTATTTTCTTGCTTCTTCTCAACTAGTCATCATCACTATGCCCCTTGATTTACGGAATACCAAAGGCTAAAACATACCTGTTCAAGTCTACAAGGTGTATGTATTGAGCTTATACTAACTACTGTAACAGGCACGATGGTAAGCACCGTGTTGTCTGACAGCTATCATGGAGTAATATGGCAGAATAAATATCATAAAAGGTTCTAGAGTCTGAAAGCTTTCTCCCCTCTGACAAATCCCTGGATTTCTTAAAAGCTTCTGTCAGACAACCCACAAAGTTTGGTAAAGATGACCAAGAAAAACTTAGAAAACAGAATATGGGCAATATCTTGACTCTCTTAGCACATCTGGATTTTGGTTGTTTGTTTTTTTTGTCTTTTTTTTTTTTACACAAGGAAGGACTGGACAGATGAAACTTAGTCTGGAAAATGTCAAGAAAAAAAAACCCAAGAAAGTCATTGTAGTTTACTACTGACCCATTACTTTCCTTAGCACAGAATAAATGCTGCTGCTTGCATCAGACAAACCAAATTAAGAAAAACTACCTGTGAAAAAATCTCAGTGCCATTTTTATAATTAAACAGCCAACTACATACATATGCTGCTGACAAGTCAACAATACCAGGAGCAGCCTTTGAAATTGATAACCCACAGTAATCAGTAAAGCCAAATACCTGAAGCTCAATTTGTTTCCTCTTACTAAAATCCACAAGCTGCACAAGCATGGTGTCAGTTTGTATTTCAGTCAGTCACAACAACATCTAGAGGACACAAGTACCTAGAAGCTGTCTCTAACCTTTCAAAATGTAAAGACAATTGCTCTAAAACCAGGTTTACATTAAAAGTGCTTGTTAACATATTAGCAAATGCTACTGGTGAGCCATACCCTTTTTGCTGCAAGTGTCCTTAGTGTAGATGCCATTCAACCAAGGAATTCATCACTACGTGTTTTGTTTGGGTTACAGTGGGCCCAGCAACAGTATGTATTATTAAAAGCATGTTCTTGCACCTATGAACTGTATTCACTGGACAATCACTCTACCAACATTGTATGCTATACTAGCGACGTCTTTCTGTGACAATTTTCTTCTTTCTGTGACAATTTTCTACTTTCTATGGACTTCCTATTTCAATACCTCCCTTTCCTGGTTTCCCTGACAAGCAATGCAATGATTATCCAACCCAGAACTGACTAAGCATTTCTGACTAAACAGTGTTATAACTGAACAACATTAACTGACAGGTCCTGGATTTGCAGCAAACTACACTGATCCCTGCTATGTAAGGATGAACAAGCTACTCAGAGGGATACATGGAAAACCATCAATCTTGACAGACCTGGCATTTCCTACCTCTGTACGGTCTGGGAGATGTTTCTGTCAGAAGTCGCTATTGTCAAAATGTTCTACAATGACACTTAATGGCCATAACTACCACTCTAGCTACCTCCATTTAAGTTGGAAACTACTCAAAGTGGACCATGGCTGTTACTGAAAGCTCATTCTGATGCCTGCTTTGATGACAATACATTATGGAAGGTGATGCCTTACTTCTTGTTCTGCAATTCAAAGGCCCACAGCTCAGTCAAATTTTTGCTTCTGGCATTAAAGAAAGTGTATTCATTGCTTATGTAATTGTTTCTGCCATTTACTTTTAAGCAAAAAAACCCAAATACCTTGACCAAAATACACAGCCAGTGACAGTCACACTCAAAGACATCACTCACTATCTTACAATACTCAGTCTGCAACTTCATGGTCCAAAAGAGATCCTATTCAGAAGGCAAAGGTATTTTAATCCAGTCATTGTTATTGTGCAGTAACAACATTCCTGGTTTACTGGCTGTGCTAATAATTAATATCCAGCACTATTTAGGTCAAATTTGCTAAATTTCAAGTGAGATTAATCATTAGGTCTATTCAGGTACCTAATCTTTTAGCAAAGCTTTTCATGTGTTTTCATGGAAAGGGTGGCCACCTTAGCCCAGTGGACAAGACATGTTAAAGATGCATTCCTGTGGAGTCACAAGGTTCAGAAAGAACCCCCTTGCTTTCCAGCTGATCATCAGACACTATAGGGGCTGGGCGCATCTGGACCCAATCCTAGACTTGGTCAACAGTTTATGTCTGAAGATTGTGTATAGCTCTTGCACCTTGTCCAAATTTGTCCCACACACCAATACTGTCACATCACAAGGGGGGATTCCTCAAACCCTTTATATTTGACCAGACTGCCAGTTTCCCAGGAAAGATGAGACTGCTGCGGCCAACCAGCCCATCTGCATTCCATTATAGGGACCCTACTGGACAGCCCACCACATCAAAGGGTGATTCAACCAACCTACGCAGCGACCTGCACTGATAGCATCACCAAGGCATAGAATCATAGAACAGAATCATAGAACAGCTAGTTTTGGAAAGGACCTTAAGATCTTCCAGTTCCAAACCCCCTGCCATGGGCAGGGACACCTCACACTAAACCATGTCACCCAAGACTCCATCTAACCTGGCCTTGAACACTGCCAGGGATGGAGCATTCACAACTTCCTTGGGCAACTCATGCCAGTGCCTCATCACCCTTACAATAAAGAACTTGTTCCTTATATCTAACCTAAACTTCCCCTGTTTCAGTTTGAACCCATTACCCCTTGTCCTACTACTACAGTCCCTAATGAAGAGTCCCTCCTCAGCATCCTTGTAGGCCCCAATAAGTCAAATCCCTTGCTTCAAATATTCAAGTCTCCAGAGACTTACACAAAATAGACTTCAGCCAAAGTCTTTTATTATGCAAAATAAAAGTTTGAGACAGGATAAGGTTCAGCAATTGCCAATGGTAAGGCACTGTCTGCAAAAACAAGCTTTAAATGATACACAACCAGACTATAATCCACAGTAACTCAAGTTCCAATTTTTTACCTGTATGCCTATGGAGCTTGAGTGACTCTAGTTATACACACTTTGTAACCAACTGGTGTAAAATTCTCTCACTTTGCTTTTAAAAATACAAATACAGTTTGCTTGTTTGGCAGCTGCTGTGAGGTTTATCAGTACATGATGCCTTCACATTCCTGCTCCTGCAGACAGTAAAACAGAGCTGGCTGTGGGGCTTTCACTCCACACTCCGTTCAGTTTCTGTTAGCACATGCCAAGAGTTGCAGGGTTGCCTGAGGAACTGTCACAGGGTAGATTCCAAGCATGCCAACCACATCCCATCCTGGAAGTAGCAGCTGCATTTTACCTTAAGATTTCCTTCATGTTATAGATATATATTGTTGTATATATATACAACTTAGCAGGAGGGGGGGGAGGTGGTCTCTAATTTCCTCCATTTTCCCCACACACACCATTCCCAGAATTCACAAGTTTTAGTAGAAACACATGTATCTCCATACATAGCTGCTTTTAATTTTACCAATTGTGAAACCTATGGACACTTTCTACCTGTTAAAGGTGTCAAGGACTAGGTTAACTTCTGTACTATGAACACTACTTTTCATCTTGTTATCAGTCCATGGAAAAAGCAGATTGCTTTCCTCAAAAAATAAAGTGTATTTTTGAATAATGAAATTTATAGATTGAGTCTTCTGCTGCCACTAAGAACTTAATCACTATCAAGGAACTTATGGGGTTTTTATTTTCTGATTGAAAAAACATTAATATAAGCAGTTTAATTTTAAACAATACATGCATGAAACCTGTTGAAACACACCATACTAGGAGCCTTGCAGACGGCAATGTAATTTAAGAGCTAGTGACACTAAACTGGCCCTATCAGCTTTGCTGGGCCTCGCACTTACAGCTTGAGAAGCCTGAATATCAGCATGAATAGCTAGCCACTGCCTGAGAACCAACTATAGTGCCTCACACCGGTCTGTGAGGACAAAATGAGTTTAAAACTAGCTTATGTGCCATCTTGAGCCATAAGATGCACCCATCTGCATCTGAAAACAAAAATAATCTTAAAATTAGAGAAAAGACAGCTTGCTATGAATCAGTATTCACTTCATGGCAAGTTCTGGGGACAGAGGGATGGAATTTATATACAAGTAACACAGCTAAATTCTACCACATAATAACCTGGCATTATCACTATAGATTAAGTCTGGTAGTTAACATCTCTAACCTCCATCAGCTTATCCTCCTTCTGCAAACTTGAGCTCTTTATCCATGTTCAACCTCAGCAACATGAAAGAAAAACACATTTCATACATTCCACTTTCATACGCCAACATTATAATCGAAGGCCTCTTTCTCAAAAGAAAAAAGCATCAAGCCAGCTAACAGAATTTGTACCCATCAGTACCTTGAGCTTTTGAGGAAAGTTCTATATATATATCTACCATCAAAATTATGTGGCATCTAAAACTGTGAGGGCAGGGGAGGGAGATGAAGGGGTAGCCTTTAGTTTTGAGGTGGTTTTACTTAATTTACAGTGTTTAAGTCAAGTAGTAAAACCAGATTTAAGAAGGCATTTCTTTATTATAGAATAACAAGTGAGAAATAGGTAGGAAAAGATTTTTCTGTCCAGAAATTTTTGATGATACAAAGAAAATCCAAAGAAGTTTGGCAAATAAATCTAAATGCTAACAAGTATTATTTATCATTTCCTGTCTGAAAGAACTAATCACTATAATCACATTCAAATTACACTGCAATAGCATTATTATTAAAAATCTGTCTGCTGCTATTTAAAAAAGACTGCTAGGAGCCTGATGATTTCTTTTTCTTAAATAGTCTCCAATAGTTGTAAACAGGACTAAAAGCAGCAATACTGTGAAAAAAACCTTTCAGATATTTATAAAATTAAGCATTAAAGAACTCTTCTTAGAAAACTCATCTCAAGTATGACATAAATCCAGACAACGAATTCATAAACCATAGCTAAACTTGCCAGGGTACCCCAATGGAGGCTGGATCCATACACACACTAGCTAGAAATTCCTCAAAAAGCTGAATGTGTATATATACTTGTGCATTAAGTACATATATTGCAATAAATATCTTTATTAAGTCTTTATTAACATCTTCATGTATTTTCCCCAAAAGCTGTAGAGGAAGCTGAACAGCAAAGGAGAAGCTAGCTTTCACAACCAAATCAAAACCTTTACACTGCAAGGCTAAAATACAAGCACCTATCTCAAATTTTGCACAAAGAAACTACCTGAGAATAATTGGCAGCATCAGACAGGCACAGGCTCTCCTCTCCAAAGCTTCAAGGATTCCCTCTTTTTTTTTTACACCCTCTTTTTAGGGAAGGAGGATAGGGACCAGAAGAAAGAAGGAAAACACCAACCATCCTAATACCATCACCACTACCAAACTGCTACTTTAACTGCCTTTTTAGACACCCTGTATCACTTCAGGCTTTCTCCCTTACTGCTTGGCAAAAGAGAATAAGGCCTATTTTGATACGCATTTTCTTTAAGAAAGGGAAAAAGCTGCTTAGACAATGGATACAGCCCAAAGCAGCTAACCTAAACACTACGTTTTATTGCAGTCTCTCCCCCATCCCTTTGGAGTTTGTCAGTGAAAAGTTTATTTTTCTACCGGTGCTACATGTGAGTTCATGCCAACTGAGGTAGGGGATGTTTGTTCAGACAGTAAATGACATATGCTCATACAGCATGCATAAGTTTTACCTGGCATTCTTTTAGCATATGCTTATAAAACCCCTGTAGTCTAAACATCCCCGTAGAGTTCTGAAGCATGACTTTTTTTTCAGATCTGTTCTTTCTCCTCTTACAAAGGAGGGCCTGTTCCCCAATCCTCCTGTGTTTCTCCTACGAATGTTAAGGGTTTTAGGGAGGTGAGGACTGCAAGCACAGAAGGGTGGGAAAGAGAGGAGGCAACATCAGATGACAAACCCAATCAAAATACAAACTGAGGAAGGCCTTGGCACTGACAAAAAGTATTTATTTGCCTCAAGTTCTTACCTCTATGTACCAAGTACATAGATTGCGATACTTTCAGTAGTTCTCTCCAATTTCTCTCTCTCAAAAAAGGTGGATTTTAGCTCTAACCTCTAGAAAGCCCTTGTCCCAGCTCCTGTCGCAAACTAATGCGTCTACGATTTCACAAAATGCTTCTGTGTGGAGTCATTGCTACTGGTTGTGTAACAATACAAAGCTATTGTGCAAGTGTTTGCAACCGGCATGCTGCCCAAATTTTCTCAAAAACGCTGGCGCACCAAAGTAGCATGCAACACTTCACATCTCTATTCAACTTCAATAATTTCCTAGAGGAGTGGCATTTGGGATGAAGAACTGTTTGTGCACAATGAATTAAAGCTTGCTGAAAGCAATCTAACATTCCTCATCTCAAAATGAGCTGCATAAGTCTCAGAATGGAAAGCATTCATTAATTTACAGCTTACCAATCCCTGTCAGACCAGGAACATTTATACTGTGGATATCTACCACAACAGGTATCGAACAATGATGTTAACAGCAAGACTTGCTTGCATAAAAAAGGATTTCCAAGGGCATTTTAGCCAGCACAAAATACCCACTGAATCTGCTTAAGCCTGGCACATGCAACATGATTTATTAAACTTGTAATATTTTTTTTTGCTGGAATAGCAGGTACAGTACTATTGGGATGCCCCGAAAGCTGCTAAAATGAGCTGCTGACTCCTATGTTTATGCAATGAATTCATTCTAGATGGGCAATTTCTAAACAGTTGTGGTAGCACAGCACGTTTTCATTTAAAACATACAGTAACTCAGCATTATTTTAATAGGAGTCTCTTAGACGTTTTCCACTGGCCATCCTGCCTTTCCTCCAAAGCATGTCATCAAATGCTTATACATTCGAAACCTTACATCTGATGATGCCATCACACTCGTGTGAGCACAGGGAAGGCCTGGAGGCACACATCCTGCACATGCATGTAGCCTGCCTATCAGTGACACACTAGGGAAAACAGCATACCCTCAAAGTAGAATTCTGACCATACACACACAGTTGAGCACAGAGTTTAACAACCGTCTGATGCATCATTTTGTCAAAAGAAGACCCCAACCACATTAACTGTAACAAACTACCTACATCTATTTGTGATCAGCACTACAAGATAATTTTAACTTGTCTCAGTACAATGTCTCCCAGGGAACCTTCTCTCTTATCAGCTCCCTCTTGAAGAAAATGAGGGCAAATAAAGATCAGACTGTAAACATTGCCCAGAAATACAAAAGTAAGTCTCTTCCAGTCACACATCATCTTTGTGATGGTGATTAACTACCATTCAAGACCAACAGCTATGTTTGTGTGAGTTAGCTTATCCACATTTCTATAAGCCTTTTCTTGACTAAAAAGGTAGAGGTTTCTTTTGGTTTTGAGTGGGAGGAATTAACAAAATACTGATAAACTTGAAATCCACACTCTCCTGAAGTATTACGTCAGCAGAATTTCCCCACTTCTCTATTCCTACAGTTTTTTTGAGCTTAGCACAATCTTTCTGCAGTAGCACTCCCATTGTGGAGAGAATAGGCCCGCCCTTTACTTCAACGTCCCACTGTGAAGTTACTTTTTCCCTCTATTGCCAAGCACAAGTGCAGATATGGTAGTACAAAGCTAGGCAACACAGTACACCAGAATAGCAAGGATATGAGGGAAACAGAAGCATACTATGCCTGAGCAGCAGCTCCAAAGTAAAAAAGAAGAGTGTGTCAAATAAAAAGCACTGGAGCTATCTCTGCCTTCAAGTAACATCAGTCAACAGAGTCAGAGCTGCATGATTAAAGAAACTGTCAGGAAAGTTTATTCTACTGCCTCCACTCCCCCCCCTTTAAGCATACCAAGAGAGTAGGTTAAAATAAATTTAGCATTAGAAATATCCAGATTAATGGAACAGTTTCATGATGTTCATCTAAGAGGACTAGTTGATTTGGGTCATTTGACAGGTCTTCAGATGTCTGAGTGATCAACGTCTTACACTAGAATTTAACTGCAAATAAAGTGCAGATAACATTCACTCGTAAGGTGCTTCAAACAGCAATATGAGGCAAAGCAGACTCTTGTTCTAAGCAACTTAAAGCCTACTCCTCACAACATGGTCAGCTATCATCACTAATAACTGGCCTTCAATTTGATAATGTGAGGTGCTATAGGGACATCAAATTGTCAGATACCTGGGGAAGAAGCAGCCATATTATAGCAAAAAAGATTTTGCAGAATATTTTTTCCAGACACATATGCAAAAAGAGGAAAGCTCATGTTTTAAACATTTTAAATACAAAAAACCTGATCTTGTTACACTTGACACATTGCCTTAAGACATTATTTTCTTTTTAAGCTAATGAATAACTGTATGAAGGAAAGTTCCAGAAGTACAAAGTAGACTGATGCATGAGTGAGAAGTTTTAGATCTCTGACACTGCACAAGTGAAAAAGAGCTTCTTTTATGGAAGACAGAAGATGAAGGAACAGCTAGGACTGGAAGGTGCAGTGGGAGTAAACAGAAGGTAACAGGGAGACTGAGAGGAAAGAAAAAGTGTGTTTACATAAATACTGAAAATGAACAGAGGAAGAAAAACATCTTCATGGGATAGGATATCAATTTAAGACAGTCCTCCACAATAAAAGAAAGCCTTTCCAGTTTGCAAGTAGCAAAGAAACAAGAATAATTACTTGAATTTAAAGTATCCAGGAAGACAAAGCTTTTCCTCGCTATTCTAATGAGAGAATAACCAGATTCCTGCTCAGATAACCTATTGTTTTAAATTCTGGGCAAATTCTCAGAGCCCATCCAATACCCTCAGTCACGATAACACTATATAACAGCTGAGGGAGTTTTTCAGAGAGTACTTAGCTTTAATTTGTATAGAGAGGCAACTGCCTTGCTAATAAAAAATGCAGTACCCACATCCTAATATTTTCCTGCCTTTTTGTAAAGCTAGCAGCTATTAAGACAGTTGCCAACTTGAATCCTCTGATGAAGATTATGACCAGATACACATATACTAGGTGTATACTGGCCTTTCTCACAGACTTAAAACTTCAAGGTAATTCGTGACGCAGTCAGGGTTAGCAATCCTAATGTACAAGAGAATTCTAAAGGCTACCATAATGCAGAAGAATATATTGCATTAAACTGACAAGTATTGGTTTCTATAGGGCTCTAAAATAATCCTGAGTAGCTCAGCAGAAGTCACCTGGGCTTACGGGATGTCAACCCTCTCCACACTCCCCTACATACTCCTCCCCCCTCCAAGAAAACAAAAGGAAAAATACAGCAATGTATGACATTGGGGTTCGTGATCATTTAGTTTTGCACACCCAACACAAGCCTCTATGAAGCAAAGCAGAAAAGGAAAATCCAGTTTTTGAGTTAGCAGATGATATACAGCAGTTGTGTTAATTCTATGACAGATCTTACTCCAGCCTTTACCCCTCCCCATCATCATCTAAAACTAGGATTGCTGGTGGGTCAGTCTTCAATCTCCATTTGCAAACTTACTAGACCCCAACAGCTGCCTTCCTATTCAGTCATCTTTTAATTTTCAATACCTTAGTCAAGTACGTGTCACTGTGCATCTCTTAAAATATGGGAAAAAAAAACCTAACAAACCAAACCATAGAGCAGCATGATCTGATATCAGATAGGTACAGACGGAAGGGCCAGTATTCTCCTTTTCTATGAGCAAAGGGCTCTAAGAACACTACTAGAAACCCAATTGACAGATACCTTGTTAACTGATCCAGCTATAAAGCCACTGAGTAGATGTTCCAGTCTTCTAAAGCAAAACCTCACCAACACTTAAGAAGAAATAGGATCTTCTCTCTCGCAACCCATACCTATGTCCAAGCATTATGGCCAGTATTTTGTCTAGCTGAACAAATCAGTATCCTGTTTGAAACATTTATCAGGATAAAGACTGAAGCTGCGTATTGGTGCTTTTTTTACTTACTCTATAAATTGAATTATTAAAAAAAGCTTTCACTAAGGACTACACAGTCAGATTACAGAGGCAGTTGCAGGGGCTGGTAAAATATAGTAAGCCATGCATATTGTTATACTGGAAAAATCTAATGGGCATCACTTTTTAACACCAGTTTGTAACTCCATAAAATGCAATTACACCACAGGCATTAATGGCTTTAATTGAACTAATTATGTTCTAAGAGGTAAAGGACTAAAAATACAGACCAAATTATGCAAAGTCTGTTGCCTAAACAACACTTGGGAGTTAACAAAGCACTTGGGGAAAAACATATCACAGATGGTCAAACAATGCAGCACAGTGATATCCCATTGTCACGGTCTAACCCCAGCCAGTAACTCAGCACCATGCAGCCACTCACTCACCCACCCCTTCTCCCCCCCCCAGTGGAAAGAAAAAATGTAAACCACAGGGGTTGAGATAAGAACAATTTTATACCTAAAATATAGTGATAATAGAAAGAATACCAACAATAACAATAATGATAATAATAGGAAACAACATAAGAAGAAATGAAAGCTCTGAAAACACAAGTGATGCCCAATGCAACTGCTCACCACCCACCAATACCCAGCCTGACCCAAACAAAATTGGTCCCTTCTGGGTGGCTCCCCCCAGTTTCTATACTGGGCATGACGTGCTGTGGTATGGAATACCCCTCTGGCTACTTTGGGTCAGGTGTCCTGTCTCTGCTTCCTCCCAGCTTCCCGTGCCCTTCCCCACTGAGACTGGCATGAGACTGAAAAGTCCTTGATCAGGGTAAGTGCTACTGAGCAACAACTAGAACATCAGCCCGTTATCAGCATTATTTTCAACTAAAGCCAAAACGGTGTTGCACCAGTGACTACAAAGTCAAAAAAAACTGTTACAGCTGAAACCAGGACACATATGCAAACACTATCACTTGATGGGTTTGGGGTTTTCTTTGTGTTTTTTTGTTTGTTTGTTTTTTTTGTTTAAGTAGATTCTTGTTCCAAGTCCCAGATAGTGTGTACTTGGGTCACGGCTGAATGGTTCACTATATATACACTGAAAGCATTTCTCCCCACCTCACCCTCCCTTCCTCACACCCCTACTCCCCACCCTCCCCATTCCAGTTCAGCATCAAATTCATGCACTCAGAAAAAGGCAGTTACAGATTTCTGGTTTCCCCCACGAACACCATTTGCAATAATATGTCCATGCATGACAAAGAACTGAAGAGTGCATGCAACCAGAAGTCTCCTTCTTCCCACTAGTCACTCATTTAACTACAGCAGCCAATGCACTCCACGCTTAAGACTTATCTAGGTCCCAGCACTGCATTTCAAGCATTGCCTCTTTAAAGAAGCAGTTTGTTCCCATCAAAGCATCCAAAGGGGCACAGCACAGGGTAGGAGAGGTGGATGTGAACTCCAGCAAGATCGGTCTGCACTTGCTCAAGGCATTGGCAAGCAAGTACAAGCTAAGGCCACTGTAGAAAGGCAGCTTCTTGCTTCTGATCTGTGTTCAGACACACAGGTAGGGCCTGAGAGAGCTAAGTTTCTTGAGACTAGAGATGAAAAAGCTAACTTGAAGAGGCATGAAGCTCCCAATGTCCACCTACAGTCTTAAGCTATCTAAACGCAGGTGGGGAGTGTGCCTATAACAAAGAATAAGCCCAAGCTCTTCTGCAAGGTACCCAGGAAAAAAAAATAAAAAATAGAGACAATGGATGAAGTTGCAGTAAGGGAAATTACAGTATTAAAATGAAGATTTTTACTATGAGGGGAGCCAAACACCGGGAGAGGCTGGCCAAGGAGGCTGTTGAAGTACATTTTCAGAGACTCAGCACAACCCAACAAGGTCCTGGGCAACCCAATCCAACACCAGAAATGGCCCTGTTTTAATTGTAATGGCTTATTTGCAAACTTAAGTGAACTGTGCATCCTACAACAGTCCTGCAACAACAGTTACAACATTTTCCACTAGCAATAATCTGCCTATGCTAATATGGCGTTATGGATAAAACAGCAGACTCAAGCCCAAAGGGCAAATCAACAACTTGCTGATGTCACCACCAAGAATAGACCTTAAATCTTTTATCTGCCCTCCCTTCTGTAGGAAGAACATTCTAACTGAGACAAAGGGAAGACTATTTTTTAAATGATTCTGCGCAAGGCACAGTATAAGGACTGCCACAGACAAATGTTTAAAAAGCTTTGTTTCTCAAGCATCCTTATCCTTCTGTCAAAATCCCCAATTTTTATTTCTCTAGGCAATACAGAGTATGACAGCCATCAGCTACAAAATTCCCATCAGTTCTTCATTATTTTGTTTACTATTAAGTAAGGTCAATATCACTGCAAAATCAGAAGACATTTAGACTACTACAGAAAAAGTACCCACATATATTGTATTTCATCAAGTCTGTTTCACTTCTCTTTCCCAAAGCTTCCTAATCTAAGCAAGTAAAACACTCAGTGTTACAGGGTGCCAAGCACTGCAGCTGCCTCCTGTCCCCTCCATCTGGAACAACTCAACCATCTGAACTGCCAGACTACCTGTATCTTTGTTCTTTAAACAATATTCAAGTGGCAAAAAAATGCCACTGGACAAGTGTATCAGGAGCAAAGTTAAAGAGAGCCAACAAGTAGTATCAGAAGGAATAATGGACAGATTGCTACTTGTTCAGAAGTTGAGTGGTATTATTTCTACCCTACAGCAGTAAATTAATTGCTAATACCCAGGCATATATTAAGAATTACTCCTCCTGTCCTACCTATGATGATGCCATGGCAAGCAGTTGACAGTTGATCAACTCCTAATAAGCACATTTGCTTTCCAGCACATACGCCTGAATGCTTCATCACAGCCTTTCCTATACTATGTGTGGGATACATCTGATCCACTGGGTTACTTAATGACAGGCCATCATTTAAAATAATTGCTGGCTTTCCAGAGGCAATAGAACTTACTGCCAGTAGGATTTAAGATTAATATGCACAAACTTACTCTGTGCATACGCTTAGAGCTTCAAAGGTAAACACATTTAAATACATTTCTGCTTCTAGACAGCTTGCCAGGTTTATTTTACTTTACACTTTACTTGACAGGTTAGTTATGCAAGTGCCATATCATTAGGTAGTTGCATTAATACACAGTATTCAACTCAGACTGTACTCCATTCTAACTCCCACCTCAAAGAGGGCCAGGAAAGACACAATACAAAGCAAAGGATCAGTCATGTGGACCACCTTTATACAATGACCAGTAAACACAACAGAATTCTTCACCCTGGAACAAAGATCATGCAGCTCCACACTGCTCAGGTCACAGTGAACAGGGTTGTGCAGGGCTGTTCCCCACCTCCTCCAGCACAAGAACTGGAGAAAAGTAAAACCCACATACGGGAGGCCCCAGGGAACTAATTCTTCACACAAGCAGCAATTAGGCTGTAAAATTCCTTTCTCCTGGGCACTCTTGATACAAGACTTCTAAATACAAAAATGCACCTGGAGCTATTGCAGACTGAGTCACAGTCTGTGGAAGCTGTGACAAGCACTGCATCAAGACACCAACAGGTATTTCCCTGTGCTTGCACTCCTCCTCCTTGGCACTCTACCATCCTCAGGATGAAGGAGGACACACTTGTCATCTGGGTTTAGAA
The DNA here is from genome assembly GCA_009867235.2 of Psittacus erithacus. NCBI lineage: Eukaryota > Metazoa > Chordata > Aves > Psittaciformes > Psittacidae > Psittacus > Psittacus erithacus. The sequence goes on from WYDI02009820.1 coordinate 15,175, forward strand.
TAAGGTGTTCGGGTTATCACAAAAAACTTCCTTTAGTCTTTTAAGCTAATTATCAGTATACACGTTTCCACAATAATTCTACGCTAAGTGACCACATTGAGGTTCAGAAGCCAGGAAGGGGCAAGACACAAACACAATCATCTGAAGTTCTGTGCTCAAGTGAACCCAAGAAATACACAAAAATTCTGCACACACTGAGCTCAGCAGAGCATATTATCCACAGCAATACAGACGCCATCATTCACGATGTGTCTATTTAGATAGCAAGCACATTTGGGAAGCCCAAATGTTTTACTAAATGGCTTTATTAAGAGCCAGATCCACCCACTTTATACTTCCTACACCCTGGCACCCCACCAAAAGAATTAGGTGGTTTACAGCACTGCATACATTACCACAAGCTTGTCAGAATTCATTGTTTAACACAGTTATTCTGTTATTAAGAGATCACAGTTTGGGAAAATGCTCTGTACATCAGCCTAGTTGCTTACTCCATTCTTAATCCCATTTTACAAGATCTAACCCTGACACTATTCTCTGCCAGATCCCAACAGAACAACCAGTAACGTTTAGCCAAAAGCAACATATGTGTAATATAGCAAAGGAAAAAAAGCCAAATAATTATTAAAAAAAAAAACAAATTCCCTCCTATTTCCCCTTGTACATACACAGACTTTTGGAATATAGTGTATTGAACAGTTCTACAGTTTTGATTAAACCACTAGTGAAAAGCAACATACAAGAAGCTGCACGATAAAACTTCCAGTTCCTATTTTCAGTGGGCCAGGGAGGCTTTAGCAGCCTTTGACTTTGCAGGACTCAGCTCGCCTCTGCCTGCTGGCCGGCTCTCACGCAGGCCCGCTGCCCGCCCTGGCCACAGGGCTGATGCCGCAGTTCCCTGCGAGAGGGCAAAACAACAACGGGATGCTCAGACTGGCAACCCCAAAGCAACCCAGCGCTCGCTCTGCGACTTCATGAATCGGGCATCTGACGAGCCGAGGATGCAGGATAACGCACGTAAAGGAAAATTCCCCAGAAAGAAAAGACTCAGGAGCAGTTTATTTACAGGCTAATCACAGCTAGACTAAAAGCATTGTTTTTGGGCGAGAGCAGCTCAGCTGGCCGCTGTCACCAGCTTCGCCCGTCGCTCCCAGAGCCAGGCCGGCCCATAAACCAGTGTCATCGTCCCCTCAACCCCCGCCGCCGGGGTCGGGTCGGGGCAGATCGGGACGGCTCGGCTGCACACACCGCTGGAAAGGCCGGCCGAGAGGCCCGCCCTGGAGGCCTCCCCGCGGCAGAGAGCCCTACTCGGCTCAGGAGGCCCCGCCAGTGAAGGCACCTCCGCCAGATCGATCAGCATTAAACCCCGCTCCAGGTCCATTTCCGCCCGCTCCGTCGCCGCGGACCGGAGCGGAACCGCCCCGGCACTGTCTGAGGGACAGCCCCCGCCGCGACGGGGAGGGGAAAGGAAAGAGGAGGAGGGGACACCACCCGCCCCGCCGCTCCCTCCGCCCGCCCCGGCGCCCCCTGAGGCGGGCGGTCGCCGTCTGCTCGCCCGCCGCATCTCGCCCTGCTGAGGACGGCGCTCCTATCGCCGCGGCGCAGGCCTAGGCCGCTGAGCCGGTACCTGCGCTGGAAGTCCGTCTTGAAGGGGGCCAGGTAGGGGTCCCGCTCCAGCAGCTGCGGCAGTTTCGGCGGCAGTTTCGGCAGCAGCGGGGGAAGCACGCAAACGGCGGCCGCCATCTTGCCGGCCGTGGGAGCTGCGCCGCGCCGCCGTTATATACACCCGGGGAGGGGGGCCGGGGCGGGCGGGCGAAGCACCCCTTGCCTCTCACCGCCCGGCACCGCCCACCTGCCGGGGCACCCCGCCAGGGCCGCCCCTCCCCGCCCGTCGTGCTTCGCTTCCCCTCCCGCCTTTCCCCGATGTAATGGTGCTGGGGCTCCGGATGCCCCAGCGGCCGCGGTAGCTGAGGGAAGGAAGTGTTGGGGGGGGTTTGTTACTGCGGACGAGCGAGGGGTTTGGTTTGGTAGTCCCGGCACTCTGCCCTCAGCGAGGGGGGATCGCGAGATGGGGGCAGAGGAGCTCTTCCCCTCAGAACCGAGCCGGGTGCCAGGGGCCGGGCGGGCCTGCTGCGCTGGCGCAGCCGCTTATGAGGCGGGGGAAGGGGGTGCTTCTGCTCCAGCAGCAACGCGACAGCATAGATCGTAGAATAGTTAGGGCTGGAAAGAACCTTAACATCATCAAGTTCCAACCCCTTGCCACGGGCAGGGTCGCCTTCCACTAGACCAGGTTGTTCCAAGCCCCGTCCAACCTGGCCTTGAACGCTGCCACGGATGGGGTAGCCGCAGCTTCTCTGGGCACCCTGTGCCAGTGCCTCACCACCCTCATAGTAAATAACTTCTTCCTTATATCCAATCTAAACTTCCCGTTTCACTTTAAACTCATCACCCCTTGTCCTGTTGCTACAGTCCCTCATGAAGAGTCCCTCCCCATCATCCTTACAGGTCCCCTTCAGATACTGGAAGGCTGCTCTGAGATCACTCAGCCTTCTCTTCTGCAGCCTGAACAGCCCCAACTTCCTCAGCCTGTCCTCATATGGGAGGTGCTCCAGCCTCTGATCATTCTCATGGCCTTCAAATGCTGCTGCTAAGGGGCTAGGCAGGCAGGGAGGTGAGGAGCAAGATGTTCTCAGCTCCTCAGTCAGCCTCCCCATCAGGGCAGCACGGGCAGGAGCAGGCTGTCTGCTTCTGCTGTACCTCAGTGGTCCCCAGTTTTTCTTAGTGCTTTTGAAGCCTTTCTCAGTGTGTGTGGTGCTGGGTGAGCTCTGCGTTCCACACACAAACACGCACAAAACCCCACCAATCCCCCCCTGAACAGATGTGGTGTCATCGTGAGTGCTGGAATAAATATCTCTACTGTTTCATAGGGTGCTGGCATGCTCACAGACAAGCTCAGCAAAACAAGACTCCAGGGGCATCCATGAGTGCTCATAAACACCACGTCTGTACAGCAAAATGTTGCTTTACCAGACACATAAAGAATCCCTGAACAGAGTAAGATAATTCAGCTGATCCCAACACAGCTCTGAATGCTGAATAGCACAGGTAGATCACTGTGGAAATTTTTTACCTAGTACCAGTATGTCTTGTTTTTGGATAGGCCACCAAATATCCAAGGCAACTAATCACTGGCCTGACCATGCCTATAGGCCACTTTTATTTAGCACTTTTATTTCAAGTCCAGCAATTTTGTTTTGTTTAGATATGTAGTGAGAATATTTATTTAGAGTTCTCTCTTGAATGCTTTTCAGCCTGCGTTTATAAACTTTATCAACTCTTTTCAGCTCCTAGGTACTTACCTTGTTTCCACAACCACCTCCTAAATTATTATCCTTGGTTTGTAACTCATCTCCCCTATCTTGGCTTCCTCTGAATTTTAGTGCTGCTTTCCCTTCTTGTCTGCCAGATAACTAACAGGACAGCATGTAGCAAACACTAGAAATTCACTTATTACTTTACCCAAAATTGGCTCCAGTGAAAGTTTCTATAATGATTTGTTTCATCAACAGTGTGCATTTAACTACATTATATTTCCTTCCTTGAAGCAGTTTCTAACCACACATGGAAAAATCCAAGTACTTTTGTTCTTGTTTCTTAGGGAGTGAAACAAGTATTCCCCATCCTAAGAGCCCGTGGGGCAGTATTCATATGGTTTGCTATAGCAGTTGCTCCAGCCAGAGGCCCAAGTGGGTTTTGTTTGGTTATGGAAAGAAGTAGCATTGATGCTGTAGCAGAGCTACCTATCATGTCCAGCTGCGATAGATTAGGATTGCTTTTTTCCCCCAGTGTCTACCATTTCTTCAGCCTCCCTGGAGACTGAAAAACTGTTTCTAAAATTACCTGTGCTTCTCAAAACTTTTTTGCATGGCAGTGATTTCAGTGCATGTGCTAAACCAAAGTTTAACAACTCATCTTCTCATTCTTGCTTCCACATTGTACTATGCACATTATGAATGTATCAGTCACTCAAGCCAAGTCAGGAAGCTCAAGCAAGTTCACAGGACCACTATTATCTATTATAAACACAAGACAGAGATTTATAAGTCAGCATTAGCAATCTGTGTAAATGGTAGGAATATAGCTGTGACTTCTGCCTCCCTGAAGGCAGGAACCCCTTAACCTTCACTTTGAAGATTTTAAGTAGAAATGACACAGTGTCCAGTCTCACTTCCAAGCAACTTTTAGCTTCAGGAAGTTAAATTCCGCAAATAGCCCCTGTTCCCATAATAGACAAAGCCCAAATGCTATATTTAACATTGTGAACTGGGAAATTGATCACCATACCATTTGTACCTACTCATGTTCCAGTTCACAGCTTGGACATGATGTTATCTACCTGATTTGTCACTCAGAGATACTAAGGCATATATTATTATGATCATGTATTACACCGTGATTTAGCTGAGACTCAAAGGCCAAGAAAGGCTCTCAGGACACTGCCATTTAGTCCTCTACCTGGAGGCAAAATGACAGTTCAAACAGTGAATATTGTTTCAACAGCTGAATATGTCTTTGTACATTGTCAGAGATTGAAACAAAGCTGATAGCTGCTTCTGCCAGTAGAAATAGGAAGTGGAGGACTTTGCAATAACTGCTGGTTTTGGGGGACAGCAGTGAATCATGTAAGAGTGGTGTCTAAGGCATGTGTCTGGCACCCAGTTGCCACTGAGGCTGGAGTCTATCAATCTGCTCTAAATTAGTCTTTTAAAGGATGCTCATGCTTAAGTTATGTACACTTTAAAATGTTGCATAGCAATGCTGAGCAGTAACCGTATAGTTATTTTAACATCAATTTAGACTTTTTTAAATATACAAAGTTCAAATAGAAATCAAGATTTTTGGATTACAGAACATTCAAGATCTGGAAGGCACTGAAGAAAGAAAAATGGTTAATCTGACTATGCAATACTTCCAGGTTGAATCACATACATTTGCACTGATTTTGAAAAGATAACAGAGATGCCCATGGACAGAGCAGCTGTTCAAAATGGTTCGTGGTTCATTATTCCAAAAGAATGGAATTCTTGAGGGATTCCTTCTGTCCTTTATGGAGGTGTCAGGCATCTGAGCATGTTATCATATACTTTGAAGCTTCCCACCTTTGGGCTGGTTTCTGCACATTCAGTACATAACACAAAATGGAGTTCAAAGTTTGAAAGAAAACTAGCTTATTTTGCCACATTGGCTATGTACACTCACCGCTATTACTTGTTCCAGAATCCATAAGAAATTCATGGCACAGTTGTCATCTAGATCCAATATAAGTGCCCTCCTGAAAAAAAATGAAAGTCATTTATCTTGGAAGCTTTCTCAGGCAGCTCAAACATTGGGAATGGGGATAAAACAAACTATTTACCCTTATCTTTGGATTCTCCAGCGTGAGACACATAGGAGAAAAGAAATGGTCAGTGTTCATTTTTGGCTTTGGGTTTTGTACTTTTAAGGAATATAGGGTATTCAGTGAGACTGTCTTCTGAGGTCCTACCTCTGCCCTGTCCTGGTATCAGGAGCTTTAAGTAACAACACATCTCTAAAGACCAAAATTAATGTGCAGTCTGAAATACTAAAACCCAGTTTCAGGGTTGTCAGATTCCGGTAAGTGCAGTTGATGGGAAGGACGTTTGCACTTACCATGCAGACCAAAATGAAAACACATTCCAGCAACCTGAAAGGCCTAGATAATAGCTGCTTCTTGCTTTCCTAGCATTGCAATATTATGATGAGTTGGTGTCCTTATTTTGTATAATAGAATATCTGAAAATGTAAATATCTTCCACAATTGTTTACATAGTAATCAAGATACTTCAACATGTGATACCAATTAAAACATATCAGGAGATTTAGAGCAACAATAATGACTATGAGTCTCACTAAAAAAAATTATTTAGTTTAACAGAAAGTCTGTAGTTTCAAGTAAGAATTTATGAAACTTTTCACAGATAAAAAATACAGGAAAACTTTAGGAATAGAGTGTTTCTGAAAATTGTATATACTCTGTTATATTTGTGCCCTCTGTATGTATTTCTCAAAAGTGATTACTGCCAGTAGTAGCAATGTTCTACAACTGCCAATACTGCTATTTCCTTGTATTTGCATATATGTTTATGTGTTGCGGGAAGAATATAAAACATTTGGGACTCTCTCCTAAATGCCATACCCACAATACTTGGTAACTGTCACCTCTGTCTTACCAGTGTATGTTCATCTCTAACAGTTAGGAACTAAGTAGCTTGGGCTCTCTAGGCTGGTTGTCCCAGAGGAACATTCCTGCTATTACTGCAGGGGTCTTCTATAACAGTATATTGCTATTAAACAAGCAGCCTATTAACACTAGCCAAATATTGTATGGTTTATATCCAGTACACTTAGGATTAACAATGAAATACCACAGCTTCAGGAGCAGTTTGGCTTTCATGTTGTTCATTGCCACATCTTTCCTAAAATCCCTGAGCAATGACCTTACCTAGGAGGTCTCTTGAAGGCTGGTTGCGTAGTCTCACATTCCTTCCTGAAACACACCACCCTCATTAATAGTGCAATTTAACTTGTTATACAGAAAACTTTCTAGCACCTATGTAATTTCTCTTTAACATTCCCCTCTTCCCAGTGTGCCTCTGGGTCCTAAGGTTGACAGTTAAGTCTTCCTTAGGCCCATGAGGTCATATGTGTTATGATAAGGCATTGGCCTCGTGAGGTCACACACAGCCTGATGTTATTGGGGGGTGTCTCCCTCCTCAATTTTGAGGTTCCCAGGTGAAGTCTGACAACTACACAACAGGCTCTCCCATGTGCAGTTGACATTAAGGATGCTGTTGGCCATGGCCATGCAGGGAATGCCTGGAGCTGTCAAATCTTTTCCCCCAGCAGCACTCACAGACACAAGCTCAGACGGGTTTAGTGATACTCAGATGGGTTTTCACTCAGGCGCTAGGCAAGCAATGGCAGTGGCAAAAAATCACATGTACCATGCTAAAATTCCCCACTTTGATAGATGGTCTGCTAAACATAGGCTGATCGTTTCACAGCTCCAGCAAAGATGTTATAAACTCTCCTGTGACTCAAGGCTTCTTAACAGGACTTAATGAAGGCGCTTGAAATTTACAATTTTATCCTGCATAGTCTTTTGTGACACTTAAGGGTCTGAGGGTATAATGAAGTATAACCATTGTGCAGTCACTGAAGCTAGCATAACAACTAAAATTACAACAGTAGGCTGTTAAGCTAAGTTCAGGTTTCATCAGAGACTATAGTCTTACCTTTAAGGCAGTGGTGTAGTTTGCATCTTCACATTGCATGTGTGCCTATCACTGGGCATGTTACACACTATGAGATAGTCCACAGTGATTTCTGGATGTATATGAACATAGCTGAATCCTACATAGAAAGCGGCACAATGACTGGAGCAATTTCATAATCACATCTTGGTCAAATTCTAATCTAAGAAAATGCTAAAACATTGAAAACTAATCACAGAATCACAGAACAGTCCTGCAACGAGCAGGGATACCTTCAACTAGATCAGGTTGCTCAGAACCACATCCAGCCTGGCCTTGAACGTTCCCAGGGATGGCGCATCCACCACCTCTCTGGGCAACCTGTGCCAGTGTTTTACCACCCTCATTGTAAACTATTTCTTCCTCAAGTCCAGCCTGAATCTCCCCTCTTTTAGTTTAAAACCATCACTCATCCTGTTGCAGCAGGCCCTGCTAAAAAGTCTCTACCCATCTTTCTTATAGGCCTCTTTTAAAGACTGAAAGGTTGATAATATTCTTACATATATAATGCATGTCTTGAGTTGTTGTTCTTCTGGAATCTGCCTAAAGAGACCATGAAGAACACCTATCATGTTCAATAATCCATCTTCATAAATGCACATCTCTCATCTCACAAATGCGATAGCTATAGATCTCCAAAGTTACCTGATTAGCTCTAGTTGAATAATCGTGCAAGGTTATGTATTATAAGTAACATTTTGATACCCTGTCTGTTTAGAGACCCTGATTTCCACTATTTTTTACATGTCCTAAAATACCTCCAGAACAGTAAATGAAGGTGCAGTCTTCCCAGTTCCAACGAGCTACACTTAAATGTATGCAATTCATTACTATATGTAATTGTATTGTATGCAATGCTGTTTTCCATAGGAAATAGTTTTATACCTGGGTGGTTCACCTTTTCTTCTTAAGAGCACTTAGAGCAGTTTGTATTATTAGATAATTTTAGTAAACCTCCGTCTGGTTTTGCTTTGATTCCATCTCTCCTTTGTAACAGAGTTAAACATATTTTAATTCAAATAGCAATCTTTACAATTACACATAATTTTTCACCTCCAAGTATTAATTATAATCATGTACTATACGGGTAGCTTTTGGTTTTCCAAGTCAATGTGACCCCAGTTTCATTAGAATAGTTTAAGGGCTGATGACTCTCAGTGTTCCTCAGTTTCAAACACCCTTCCATTTTGCTATCTCTTTGAGCCTTTTGTTTATCTCTCAAAATTCTCCCTAGATGTTGGATTCAGTCATCTGATCTTATTCAGGAAGTGGTTGGTATCACTGGCCAGTCTGATTTTAGTTTAACCAGCCAGTCAGTGCAGATATTTCTCACATTTGTGCAATCAGCTCCTGCAGCAGGGCATCATGCATCAGCAGTCATGCTTCTCACAGGAGTTCTGGTTTCTCCTGCTTGAATATTCAGCTTGTTTGTTAGCGCTTCATTCTCTTCCTCTGCCAGCCTAATCAGAATAGCCTTCTGCACTGCACAGATGACAGCCTGTGCCAGGTATTCAGTCTTTTTGCATTGTATTATCTTCTCGGGCAACATCCAGGCTCTTCATTTTTCACTTGTCCCATAGTTCCACCAGGACAGCAGGCCATCCTCAATGATCAGGTCGTGCTTTGGCATCTATAAAGAGGCTTAAGCAGTCAGTTGCCTTTCTCCTTATGCCAGTGTTCAGTCAGTGATCTGGTAGGGGACTTACTGGAAATGCTGTCCTGGTACTGCATTTCTTCCCCAGCTTTCTTGTGGTGTTTCCATGTGTGTGTTTGTGCTACGTCTGACTATTTCCTTACTACATTATCTCGTACCACTGCATAAGTTCATGGACTGCTTTTCTGCTTCTTTTTACGTTGTCATTCCCTTTCTCCTTTTGATAAGAGAAGGATATTTGAAAGTATATGCTGATTTAAAAAACACTTTTTACGGGTCATACTCTTTCATGAATTCTTCATTTGTTTTTCTTTTTAGTGTCCCTTAAATCACTTCTTCTCTCATACGTGTTGCTAGCTCATTACATACTGTGCCAGTGTCTATAGGCCCTAAAACTAAATACATTTTTGTGTTCAAGACATCCCCTACAGCTTTTTAAATGCACCCTGGTCCTACTTCAAGGCTTGCCCACCTCTGCTGTGTACAAAACTTGGAACAGAGCCTGACAATGTGTTCAGCTTCTAATGTACCTCTGCTTTGTTTTTGCTTACCATCATCCAGCTGATACAACCTTGAAAATCCTGGTCTTCCTTTTAAAGCTCATACAATGTTACACATCCACTCATAGTAAGCAGTTGCTACTGCTGGAACCCACTGATTTGCAAGAATCTATACCTCAAAGACGAAGTCCCTGCTGAATATGCTACTCCCTCAGCTCAGCTGTTTATGCTGAAAAGGAGAGGAGGATGGATGTTTCTAGGAGCAGAGTGGGCATGTCTAGAAAGGGGTTGGATTTGGTTTGCCCGCATTGTCCACTAATTTGTTTCTGTTACACTCACAACCTGGTGTACCATGCATATAGATAGTGCCAAGAATTTACTGTTAGCCCAGTAAATATTCTAACAGTCCACCAAATCATCTGATTAATATACAAAAGTCTCACCTTTCTGATGGTATGGTCGCATTTCCAGTGTGCCTTAAGGTCCTGAGGTTGACAGGTTTAAGTCTTCCTTGTGCATGACAAGTCATCAGCCCCTGAGGTCTTCACAAGAACAATGATGTTCATGTTGGGGCTTCTAATTCCTCACTCTTGGGTAGATTTAGTTGTATTTCTAAACCTCTTCCTTACACCATCTCCTTCCCTGTCATTGATTCCCAGCTAGTTTGAATATTAAAAATATCTTTACTCCAGGCCTTTCAGCAGATACCTGCATCCTCTGCAGTTTTATTCCATTATTAGACAAATGTTAGCTCTACTAAAATCAGTAGCTTCAACAATATAAAACTGTAATTCCTTAGTGGAGAATCCAGAAGATAGGTTGGAAAGCAATGGTGGATTTTTCACATTCACAGTAGTTCTGCTGAAATACATAGTCAGCAGAGCTGTATAAAACTGGAGGTTGTTGCATCATTAAGTTCAGATTTGTCATTTAGCTACTCGAGTAAAGCATCTATAAATGTAGGACAACGCAAACATTTGTAATGTTGCAGTACAAAGGCATATTTTACAGTCTGCCTGCAATTTAGTAGTTTGTCAATATAGAATATAAAAAAAATTGACTCCAGTATCTCTTCCAATTTGTTCTGGTTTTGCAGAATTTGCCAAATTTATGATAACATTCTGACACAGGTTATGAAAAGCCTTATATCCAGGACTGATGGGGCCATGAGCAAATCAGCTGACTGTGCACTATTCTCGTACATTAACCAGCTTTTCCTAGATCAATATGCCGTAGAAATACTTAAGTATTCTAAATGTCTGTCCTGGTGAATAATGACAAATATTTTTATGTCTTGTTTTACTCCAGCTCTTTTTCTTCAAAGAATCTGAAATATGAGTAATTGTAGTAGGATAAGTGACAATACATAGACTACAAGGTATACTGAGCCGGTGTGCAATTTACTTCGTGTCATCACTAACTCTCATAGCACAGTTTTCTAGGCAAAATTACTGTTGCAGATAGGCATTTTTGCCTTAATATCAACCTTTTATATATTTAACATTTTTTCTATCATTGAAAACACCTCTTTCAAAAGTCTTTCACGTCTTACCTCCATTAAAGCGTAGTCTTGCAAACCACACTAAGCCCTCTCCTGACATTTTCCTGTTGGTCATTATCTGGCTTTGAGGTTAAGGCATTAATTTATGCAAATGAAGAGATTTCTCCATTCACAAGGTCATTGTCCACATTGTTAGAATTATTTGTTCTATTTCTTCCTTCTGTTTCAGCTACACACAGTTAAAATACTGACTTGCTCTTACAGTTTGTAAATTATCTGGTGCTTCTTGACGTATGCATTCCTTCAGTTGTCTCATCCGTAACTTCTGTGTTGTGATCTGTTTCAACACATGCACAAGAAAAACTTACAAAGGTTTCCATCCTGGGAGCTGAGTCATTCTCTAAATCAGGACCATCATCCTCTGAACACAAAATCTTTCTCTGCAGAACTTAAGGGCAAATATTGCCTATGTGATTTTAAATAGGATGTTTGAGCTTCCCTTGCTTTAAATAACTTGTGTGTCTAACTGAAAAGTACATAGTTTAGCAGTACCCACCAAAGTTCTCTTTGTATTTGGATTATATGTTTTACATAATGACAAAAACTTAAATTATCCTTCTCAATTCTGTGTTCTATTTTCTTTTTTCTTTAATCAGTTGTCATTTCAAAATATACTCACAACCTCCCTCATTAGTTTTTTGTACATACATCTAATTTCTGTGAACTGTGATTACTTCTCCTGTCATCCCGGAAACTTCGAGTGCCAAGGAACATAACCTCCTGTACCATCAAATTGTTATCCCAATCATACCATTGAAAGACATTCACAGTGCATATCCATCTGTCTTAAATAATACAATATACTTAACATTTAAAAGGGCTGACTAATGAGAATATATATTAGACATCCTGAAAGTGAGGAAAAAGCAAGATTAACTCTATTTGTTATCCTTTTCTTAGGAAAGGATACCACACATATTCATTGTATTTTTAACTGTGCAGACTTGCTTTTAATCTTGTCTCTATGCTTACCAAAAATGTATACTCTGGTAGGTTGAACCCACTCTAGCACTATTAACGCTATAATCTTTCCTCTTTATATCTAAATTGTGGGTTACTTGCAGTTCTGAATAATATTTACATGAAGACTTCTGAAGAACTCTGTGTTGGAGTTGTATTACATTGCTTGAAATAAAACTTTTCATCTGATTTCTCCAGTGTAATTCCTTTCATGTTTTAGGAATTTCCATGCAAGCTCTGTTTCTATGAATACTGCCTTTATTAAATTTGTAATCTGCCAGATTAATTGTCTTTTTTTAGGGCTTTTATCCTTACTTTATTTACGTGCATATTTATGTTCTCCTCATCACTTGTCCAGTTCGTCCTTGATTTAATGTAATTTTTTTTCTCTTCTTTTTACAGTAAGTCATGTTGCATTGATACCCTTAAGGAATTTAAGGTTACATGGAAGAAAACTGAGCCCCATGCCAATGGATGAGATAGGTAGCATTTCTGGTTTCTCTGTGATCTCATTGCCTGTTGGTCTAGCGACAGGACTGCGGTATATGCAATACAAGTGTCATCAGAATATTTCCTCAGTTTTGTGAGGAGTTGCACAAGAAGTTATTCCCTTTCTGTAAAATAAAGCATGGGTATTCATATGTGTAGTAAGAAAAAACCCAACAACACTGCCAATAATAATTGTTTTCTTGTTTTTCTAATTTCTATAGAACAAAATATAGATATTTGTGTTTTAAAAAAAGCCAACAATAAGAAATACTATCACCTGGAGTCCACTGTTTTTCTTACATCTAGAACTATTGTTCAGGTTAAACTTAGAACATCAGCCATGTGTCTTGCCCTAGTTTTTCATCTTCAGAATAAACTGAAGTTTAACATTTCACTTGTTAGCATTTGTCCTGCTTGTTCATGTGATTTCATTTGTATGTTGGAGACTAATTTCTCATAAATTTCAAGACCTCTTTTGACACTGACACAATAATGGGGAACTGAGGTGGGTTCTATTGTATATCTGTAGTCAATTACATTGATTTTACAACCTATTCAACACTGAGGAACATGAAAACAAGTCTTTTCAAGAGATTTGAATCATGTACATTGTGTCTTTCAGATTAATGTACTTCACATACTGCTTTGAGTGCAAGTTTGCATATTAACTGAAAGAGGTTTGATGAGTTTTATTCTCTTAATTCTTTTTAAAAAGTCCTTTGCATCATATATTAGTGTTAGTAAAAAGTGTAAAATCTTCTCTGATACCTTTCCATTACATTAGAAAAGATTCAACAAAACTTTTGATTTCTTTTGTCTTACATTGTAAACCAGAATAGTTAAGGAAAAAAAGAATCTTCCAAGAGCATGGTCTCCATGTAAATATAAGATTGTCATTCATAGAACTAATATGCAGAGGTTATAGCTGGGTGAGCTATTTAAAAATCAAAACCAACACAGTCAGAATGTGGTCATGTTTGGAGGAACAGTACATAAAAGTTATCCCTCAAGAACATACCCTTCTAAAGGGTGGCCAAATATAATTATTTCATGTGGTGCTGTATAACTGAGATGACTTGGAATTCCCCTCTTGTAACCCTTTTGGTCTGTTAAGTTTGACAGGGTGAGGTTAAATCTCCTCCTCCTATCACGAGTTAGGAAATACTTCTAGTGCTAAGAATAGCTTGTTAAAGGTGGATGGAAAATCTCCTTTTCCAGTGTACATATTAGTTACCGTAACACTTAGTGAATCTGTCTTTGCTGGCAGAATGACATACCTTGCTGCTGTATCAATGAAAACTGAGTTTCTTGTTGATTAAAATTTACTTGCTTGGAATAACTAGGTCTAATGACTTAAAAACACAGAAAGTAAAACAAGATTTTGTAAAAATATATGGTTGTGTTCTAATCAAAACAGCATCTATTTCTTTTTAGAGAGAATTTTAATTGAACACAGGAATTTTGAGTCAGTAAGCTCAGATGATGTGATCCACTGTTGTTCTGGACTTCATATAATCCTCTGCTGAATTACTGGCTTTGCAGCAATGTCACTGCAATGGCAGAAAACACTTTAGTAAGAAAATTTACCAATGTGGTTGAACCTTAAAACTTGAGGTGAGCAGTGCCAAGGAGATCTGTGGCCTAGAGACAGAGGCAAGAATCTCCTTTCCTCCTACAATACACATGCAAAACTCTTGATAAGGAAGAAGAGAATGTGTACCTCACCAGATCTGTATGTACATCACCAGATCTATCTATATTTGTTTCCACAGAGGCCCTCTTACCCTTTCACATGTTCTCTGCTCCAGCACAAAGAGAATCACTGTGTAACCACAGTTTAAGATGTACACTACAGTGCCTTCTTCTTTTCAATCTAAAATAGTGTTTGACCCACCTTCCAGAGTTCAGTGAACTGTGAGTGAAATATATCCCTAAGAACATGGTAATAAATGCATCCTTACATGATTTTTCTTTCAGCTGCTGAAATAAGATACTGATGTTCTCTAAAGTGTATGTAGATGGATGTCTAGACTTTATGAACTGCCAAATGTGTGACTTGGGGATAACTGCCAAATTTGCAAAGCAAACAAGAAGCTGCTGATCACTGGATCTGATCACAGTGCTTGTCTGAAATCCACTTAAGAATCCACTGTTCCTGATAACAAGTGCAATCCATCTGTAGAATTTTTCTAATCGAATGGGCATCTCCAGGTCATCATCACCACGAAGTGATGAAGTATAGAAGAACTTGGCCAGTTTTTCAAGAAAAACCTAACCGAAAGTATGATGTAATTATTTAAATTGCTAACTGTGACCCACTCCAGTATTGAAGGGAAATATAAAGCATTCATTCATTTAGAAGCTTTTTCTCCAGTTGTTTAAAATATCTCTTATGAATTTGAAATCTTGTCTGTGCATTGTTTTTGGTCTGTAGGTAATCCAAGGATAATCTGGGATTAGGATTTGTATCTATAAATTTGAGTTCCTTTGGCTTGTTTTGGCTGAATTTCATAGAATAGTTACGGTTGGGAGAGACCGTAAGGCTCATCCGGTTCCAACCCCCTGCCATAGGCAGGGACACCTTGCACTAAATCAGGCTGCTCAAAGCTCTGTCCACCCTGGCCTTGAACACTTCCATGATATATCCCTGATAGCTGTGGATACTTAGCCCATTGCTAGTGCTAGGTGTTTTGCCATGGCTAGTTCAGATGCTTTTTCTCTCATTTAGAATTTGATATTTCTGGAAGGCTGTGATAATCAAAACCCAAAAGGAACTTTAAATTACAGAGCATTCCCAGAAATATTTTTAACCATTCACTGACTGGCAGATAGCCAGTGCCTTTGTATCCAGTAGTACTGTCTCCCACGGGACAACAGTTGCTGGACCTTGCCTCTATATAATCTCTTCAGTGCACAGTCTGAGCGACAGGGTTCTGCCCATGTATTACCATAGCAGAACTCCCCTGAGAGGCTGTCCTTTAAACCCGATGAGCCTACAGCATCCTGTATTCTTTATTTCTGTATTTAAGTCTCCTCAGAAATTCATCCATTAAATGTCTGGGTTTCAGTACGTTTGATTCTATTTTGAGTGGCCTACAGCTACCACTTTTAGTCCGAGCCCTGAAGAGGCACTTCTTTGTTTCTAACCTTACCAACACACTAAGCCAAACAACGATTTGCCTTTGCATGACATTTCTCTGTGGGTAGCACACCAGTGTGCAGTGGCTCACAATATCTCCTAGAACTGTTTTACAGAAGATGGCAAAATGTTTCTGCATCTGTACTTCACTGCAAAGCTTATCCGCTCCAATACATGAAGTAAGCTGACTTGCTGCCAGTATGCTAAGCAGTATTGCCAGTGTCACAGGCTCCTTGCCAAGCACCCATCGTTTTCTTTTTCAGTGCTGCTCTGGAGATGCTCTAGCCACCTGTCTGCTTCCCAGGCTGGGTTTGCCCAGTTTTGATTATAGAACTTGAAAATGGGAAAGCAAGGCTGTAACCTGGAGATAGGCAAAGCAAGTCACTCCAGAGTTAATGATTCCACCTTTTTTTCTTTCTGTAATTCTTGGTATGTTCTTGTAAATATCACCAATCACAGTCTGTTTCGCTGCTTCTTGATTCTTTGATTAATTTCAAGCAAATTCATCTTGAAAATACCAAGCAGTTAAACTGAGCTACATGTCATATTCCTGAAGCAGATATCCTCCCAAGTTCTAATAAAGTCGGAGGTATTTACCCTGCTGGTTAGCTTTCCCTCAGTGTAAAAAAGGATCAAATTATGACCCTTTACAACAGTTGTTAGAGAAATCTAAGGCTGTTTAACTACCACATTAACTAAACATGATTGGTTTGGATTCTTGGAAGCATTACAGATGGCAAAAAGGAATTCTTTTTGGAAGACCTGATCTTTCAGCCCCCTAGGAGATCCAGCTTATGTTCCTATCTTCTGAGAGAAACACCTGAGGGAGAAGCAGTGGCAGGCTGAGGCCTCAGAAGAGTTCTCAAGGCACAGCTCATAGATAAGCCAGTTTACTGCAGTTCATTTCCTAATCTGCTTCATGCTGCTCTACAGAATTATATACATCCTCGTCACCCTCAGGACTTCTTATTTTTTTAAACCTGCCCTACCCAAAGGCAAGATACAGACCTTATTTAATCCTGAAAAGCAAGGATGTTAATTGGGCTGAAAATGGTAATGATGCATCTAATTCTGTCTTACCTGGTAGTGCTCCTCCTGCTCTTGGGGCACCTGAGTGCACCTGCCTCCCCAAACAGAGGCTGGAACATGTATTTTCCTGCGTTGCACCCAGCTCTTCCCCTGACCCATTATCAGTGGCGTGTTACTCAGTGAATCAAGTGTGAATCCCACAGTACTCCTCCTTATTCTGTTTCTGAGTAAAAGCAGGTATATGCTTGAGACTTTTTATGTATTTATTGCCTCAGTTGAAGAACAATTAGCTCAATGAAAAGGAAGGGGATTAACTGCCTCCACTTCAGCTGAAACCTCTATCACATCTACACTTCAGGTTTCTATTCTGTTCTTCAGCTGTTTCAGTTACCAGTCAAGGACGGGTTTAAGTGGAGTTAGTACTTGCAGTTATTAATAAATAGCATTTTACAGCATTAACTAGTCTGTCCTTACCACATCCTTTTCAGGCAGGCAAATAAATGTTATTATCCTCATTTTACAAACACATTGATTAAGTGACTTACCTAAAGGCCACACATCAATTTCAATGTTGGTACCAAGCTTAGCACAAAGAAACTTGTGCATTGCAGTCACAGAGAAAAGTGATCTGTATTGTCAAGTCCACACCCCCTCAGAAAAAATCACTTCTCAGATTTGTAGTTTAGATGGCATTTACCCATTTCACACCCTCCGTATGCCCATATACTTTGTCCACCCATCAAGCTGCTCCTTGATGATGACTGAAAACAGCTCCCAGTGCATCTCAAACACAGGAAGCTTTTCTGTCTGCCTTCTGATTTCAACCTAAGGGCTGGAAAGCACTGCCTGGAGAGCCTGTGAAACTCCCACATTGGTGGCTGAGCTTGAGGAGGCAGGCGATGAGGGAAGAAATAGGGGCTTGTGCTGCTCTGCGTAGGGCAATGTGAACATAAGCAACTATCTGAAGAAGCAGCAGGGGCAGGATTAGGAAGAAATTAGGAAGATCTTCCACCATTTTAAGAGTTGTTTTTCCCCGTTTCCAACTAAGCAAATTTTCAATTTCCAGACTGTGTACAACAGGTACAATTCTCTGTCCTATATTCCGAACAGTAGCTACTGTTTGGAAATTGTGGTAGTTGCATTGATAGCATTGGAAGCTGAGTCTTCAGCTCTAAAATGCAGTAGTGACCACAGTCCTCAATCTGTTGAGCTACTGGGTCAGTTGCTCCATTTTAAAGCTTCTGCTTTTAAATTTGGAAGGAATTCTGGATTTGATCTCCATTGTCTGATTTAAACAGACAGATTGTATTTGTGTTCATCTCCTAACTGGCTGATGAGCAATAGAGACCTTACTGCATGCATGTGCTATGTATGACAAATGAAAATATAACAATTAGCATCATAGCGTGCAAAAAATCTGTCAAATAATACTGAGTTTCTGATGTTAAAAACCTGCTCTGTTTACAGGGAGGAACTTACGGCAGTGGCTGAATTTGTTTCCCTTCTAGAACAAGTCTTCCCTATCTGGATAAACAAAACACAGAAACTAGCACAGCACTTTTAACAGCCATCAGCATGTAAGGGTGGCAATGTTTGTTCTTGTTTAGGTACAGTTCACAAGATCTTTCTGACTCAACTTCTAAATGTGAGAGAAAAACAGAATAGATCTTTTGAACCACAGCGGATTCATCAGCAGATTCACAAACTTGGCATTAAAGCCCACGGTGTCCTTTGCCAACACCTGAATTTGACCTAGTCATTGAAGCTGATCCTATGCCAATGTCTGAAAGCAGATACATTGAAAAATTGCCGAGCATTTATGATAGATACTGGTATTTCAGACCAGACTCCCAGGCAATGAATTATATTTTAACAAGCATACATGTCTAAGTTAAATTTAGAAGGAGAATTTGGAAAAGTTGCCAAGTTTTTAACTGAAGGTCATTTGTACTTTTTCTTTTAACAAAACCCATGCAAACTCACAGGAAATGTGTGAACTGACCTTCAAAATACCTCAAATATTAGTCATATGAATGATGCATTTGCCTTTCTTTCTGGATTTTAAAAGATTATTTCTTGCCTAAAACTAACATTGTTTAATTTATTGCTTGTGAGTCACCTGTAGATTGCAGTACTGAAAGTTTTCAGTAGGTTTATGCCTGTCAGGATTTTATATTAGCTCCATTATTTATTAACAGCAAAAAAATAAACCATCTTTCTAAATAAATACTTAAGTGTGTGTGTTTTCTTGGCACTCCATTGGCTTGCTCTTCTATGCAACTTTAGTCCTTACTCTTTCACCTCTGAATTATTAAGGTGTCATATACAGAAGTGGTAGGTTTAGCTGCATTAAGCTTTGATAGAGGGTTAATCTCGCCTAGTGAGCAAGCAAAACATGCCTGGATGGTCATAGATGTGATTATGTGTTCTGAAGCCTGATAAATATTGTATCATGCCACAATTTAAGATGTTCAAGGGCTTCACAACCTTAATTGTATTTTAATGATGGCAACTCAGTTCAATTATGTACTGTGGCTTCTTCAAAAAGAAGCACTTCAGTCTTTAAAATGATATTGTAGTACATCTTACCTGCAACTCTTGAGTATGCCCTCGTGTCTTCAGCGGTAGTTTTGGGTGCTAAGAAACGCAAACCAAAGGCTTCTGTGTTGGGAAGAAGAAACAACCATAAATGAATATATATAATCAATAATTAAATATGAGGAAGTAATAAGAAAGACAATAAAATAATGGAAGAGAGTGTTTGCATGAAAATGATACTGTGTTCTTTTTGGCTTGCATGTTCTGTGGAGCAAGTAGCATCTTGTGCTTTCTGGTGTGCATTACATTGCACAGTGGGAACCTCATTTCTGGTCCATCCTTAGGTAGTACCGTGAACATGACTGTTGAAGTTTTCTTAATAATTCTTTCTGGTTTGCGATTTATTTTACTGAGCTTCTCATAAGCTCTGCCCTACCTCCTTGCTAAAAGAAATTAATGATTTTGATTAGGTACTTGGATTCCAACCTACTAAAGCACTTAAAGGTATGCCTGTGCTTGTCATCTGAAACTTTTAACAGTCTCATTGCCTCTGCTGAAACTCCTCACATCACGAGAGTCACGGCATGCTTTATAGTGTTTCACTGGATTAAGCCTTTACCCATTTTCCCCTTTTTTGTATTAATTTCTAAGACCCAGCTTCTTAAAGCTGTACGGGGTCAGTGATGCTTCAGCATTTTATCATGTGTTTTGGCTCTGTTTTCTCACTAAAATGTTCTCTGATAACTCATCTCTTTCATTCACTTCCAGAATCCACTCATTATTTTAATAAATATCTGAAGTGAGAGTGAGTAATTGAATGAAACATCCAGCTTCTGAAAGCTGCGCTTTTGGAAGAGTTTAGAATTACATAGTGAACATAGAATCTGGCACAGAAAGCCTTATTGTCACTGTCAGAAGCCCTTATGAACTAAAGTATTTATGTTTGTCCAGAAACACATTTTGTGCAGGAACTATACATGAGATTCTCTTTGCTTCTCATGTGCTAGAAGCTGGATAGCTGATGGAAACACTACCTTGTGGCCTTAACAATCTCTGATGTATTTTTATGTTTATGATGGCAGCATCAGATCAGTGGTACGTTATCTTTGTTTCAAAAGAACAATCCTCTGTGATCATTGCTGCTGCATTAGCTGATCATCTTAAATTGACATAACAAAAATCAATTCATATCCTCATCTCCAGAATTCCAAATATGGGAAAAGTGGTGTCAGAAAATGGATATTTACAGGAAGAAGGTACCTCACATTTCCCAACCAACTCCTCTGTGATGGGCTGAGCCTGGCTGGACACCAGGTACCCACCAAAGCTGCTCTGTCACGTCCCCCACCTCAGCTGAACAGGGGAGAGACAACAGAATGAAAGGCTCTTGGGTTGAGATAAGGACAGGGAGAGATCACTCACCAGTTACCAACACAGGCAAAACAGACTGGCCTTGAGGAAATCCGTTTGATTACTAATCAAGTCAGTAGAATGAGAAAATAAACCAAAACAAGTAAGAAAATAAATTAAAATAAATAAGAAAATAAACCAAATCTTAAAACACCTTCCCCCCACCCCTCTCTTCTTCCTAGGCTCAACTTCACCCACAGTTCTCTTTACCTTTTCCTCTCCAGCAGGTCAGGGGGATGGAGAGTGGGGATTGTGCTCAGTTGATCACACATTGTCTCTGCTGCTCCTTCCTCCTCAAGGGAGAACTCCTCACACTATTCCCCTGCTCCAGCGTGGGGTCCTTCCCACAGGAGAGAGTCCTCCATGAATTCCTCCAATGCGGGTCCTTCCCACAGGCTGCAGTTCTTCAGGAACTGCTCCAGTGTGGGTCCCCTCCATGGGTGCTTCCTTCAGAAACAGAGTGCTCCAGCGTGGGTCCTTGCAGGATCACCAATCTTGAAGCAAATCTGCTCCAGAGCAAGCTTCTGTCTCCACTGGACCACAGATCCTGCCAGGAGCTGCTCCAGTTCAGGCTTTCCATGGGGTCACAGCATCCTTCAGGCATTCCCCTGGCTCTAGTGTGGGGTCCTCTATGGGCTGCAAGTGGAATCTGCTCCAACTTGGACCTCCATGGGCTGCAGGGCACAGCTGCCTCACTATGGTCTGCACCACAGGCTTCAGGGGAATCTGCTCTGGTACTGGAGCACCTCCTCCCTCCTTCTGCACTGACCTTGGTGTCTGCAGAGCTCCTTCTCTCACATACTCTCACTCTCTCTGGCTGCTGTTGCACATCAGTATTTCCCCCTTTTTAAATCTGTTGTCCCAGAGGTGCTACCACTGTGCCTGAAGGGCTTGGCCTTGGCCAGCACTGGTGGGTCAGTCTTGGATCCAGTTGGCATTGGCTCTGTTGGACCTAGGGGAAGCCTCTAGCAGCTTCTCACAGAAGCCACCCTTACAGCCCCCCCCACTACCAAAACCTTGCCACACAAACCCAATACACCCTCCCTGTGGTTCTTTTAAAATAAATTGTTCCATGTAGCTCACAACTCCTAAAGGGATTTGAAGGTTATTGCATTCCATTCATTTCCAAGTAGATTGGATACTAAAAATAAAAAATAATGACTCAGAGCTTACCTTTTCTGACTCTGGAGCTGAAATGGTAAATATTTAATATGGAAAACTCTCTTTCCCAAAGTTTTGTTCTTCTTTGTCTTTATTATAAAAAGCAAAATGAATTTCTAAGCACATAGCTGTCCACTCATGGCTAATCGTGAATCCATAGCATAGATGCACAGTCCCCATACTGCAAAAACATTGGAGGATTTTTACTGATGAGAGTAGCCCCGATAAAGACAGTGAGACTGTAACTGAACAGCTATCATTCTCTTGAAAAAAATCATCTAGGTTTATAATCTTTGCCTTCATGCAATTCAATGGCTAAATGGAAAAAACTGTCACCATATAATTTATTGTCTTGATATCACTGGAACATCTGCAAACATGATACATGTATTACACAGATTACAGCATATAGTTAAATATATATGTAAAATATATAAATATTATTCTTGTACTCTCAAGAGTACAAGACAGTACAATACAAGTACACGGATTACAGCATATATTTAAATATATATATAAAATATATAAATATTATTCTTGTACTCTTGAGAGCAGTGGGCATGTGCAGCATTTGAACTTCAGCCCACTTTTCAAACAGGGAAAAATACGAAGGCATAAGATTGATAATCTCAGTTCTTTCTTTGAAAGGTCTGAATAGCTGAACACAATTTGTTTCTAACTCTGATTGTTTAAAGACATTTGCCTAGAAGAAAAATCTATTAGGAGGAAACAGACAACTTTGTGAGCCACCAGGTGAACAAAAGAATCTTCCTACCAGGAACCATCATCCCAAGGACAAGCTGCAGCTCCTTTGGATGTATTTCTCAATATTGCACAATATGTTTTGCTTAAGGTAAGAGATAAATAAGGGTGTGCCAGCAGAGAGAGGAGCATGAATACAGAGTGTGAGGGAGCAAGTACAAGTTAAAATGCCGAGCTGGATATTTCAGCTCCCTCTCCAGTCATCTTCCCATACTGTCAGATCCACAATGGAATCAAGTCCTTGGTGTGTTTCTGAGTGATTTCAAAGACCCTTTTTTTCCCCTTTGAGATGGAAAGATATTATTCTTTAGAAACTATCTGGCATAGAAACAGTAATCCTCCACAAATCTTTATTAACCCTAACAGATCCCTGCCAAAAGCAAATGCACATACCATAGGCACTGGAAGTGTAAAGGAGTTCTTAACTTACAAACAGGAAATAGCAAAGGTGTTCTCTGGGCCTCACCTCTTCACTAGGAAATAATGTGAGCTAGGCTGGGTGTAATATCAAGTCAACAGCTCCTGAAGTTCACATAACTTACCCTACTTCTTACCTGGCCTTCCCACAGCAAAACAACCATGGTGGAACCTTGGAGTGGAAAGTTCATTCAGGTTGGCAAGTGCACACACCTTGGAAGCTACAGGCTGCTCATCCTGTGTTGGTCCAGCTTGCTGTTCTCAACAAAATCAAGTAAACCAGTGTGCGCCCTGAAAATCTTCACTGCAAATTAAACTGGTTTTCCTTGTGCTCCTTGACTACTGTGAGAAGATGCTAGCATTGTCCTTTTGCTCTGCAAAATACAATACAAATGCCTTCTGATAGTAGCATTAAGATAGAGATTTCCATCTTTCAAAGAGCAGTTAACAGAGTGTGTCAGTAGTAAAAAGCACAGCATAGTCCACAAATACGTGTACATGGCCACCAAGTCACATACTGAAGATAGCATTAAATTACCTTATGTAGCTACTGCCATCTGACGGCTAAAGGTATCATGAAGATCAGCATGGTTCAAAACTCACCTTTCATCTGGCTTGATAACCAGAGCTAGTTAATGTTGAGCTCCTGAAGCTAAATTGCTAGTTACCTACTTTAAAGCTGTGTTAACATCTGCACTCACCTGCAGTTGGCATATCTTAGAGATATGTTATGGATGATGCATGTACTGTTCTTCAGGTTTTATTTTCTTCTAAGTATGCTCTTATTCAGCTCTGGTTCAGAGCTGTTCTAAATAGGCAAGTTTACATCCAGGAGTAGATTTTAGTTTAAGTTTTACGACAGATATGAAAGACGACCTGTGAAGTTCACGGAGTGATCTGGATTTCCTTAAAGGTCATAGATGACTGAATGTTTTGGCTTTCTATTTTCTTTTTATTTCTATAATTATTTCTGGTTTAAATCTAGTGGTACTTCCTAGGAAATTCTTGTACCTGAGAAATGTAATTTCTTGATGACTTGCATCACAAGCTCTCTTTACTTTTACCTTTCTACCCTTCGTTAAACACATGAATAAACTCTTCACAAAGAGATAAAATGTAGTTTTTTCATAAAAATACACTTCCATTCCAAGAGTCGAGATGCCTTGTGAAGGCTGAGTGGATGAAAGCTGCTGGTTTTAATTAGCTGGCTGTTTCTGGTAGGAAAAGGAGATGTTTACATACTTTAGTTTTCTGACGTGTATTTCTCTGCATCTGAGGGAGGGCAAGAGGAAGCTTAGAAGAGTGGTAGAGGGACCCAAGCAGAGCAGTCTTAATGGAACAGTTATAGCTTCATTTTATCTTCCAAATGGTGTCAGCTAGGTTTTATCTGTTGGATCTGTATTCCTTGGCTAGAAATCTAACATTTAACTTCTTTAATCTCTCCCAAGACAGAGTAACGATGTTACCAAACCCTTCCAAACCTTGTGAACTACCCACAAGAATATTATTAGTGTTATTACTTTTACTCTTCCTTGCAAAAATGGGTGATTTGGGAGCGCAGGCATGAAAGCCAAGGTGTCAGAGGTACTCTGAGGTACTGCTGTTCCCTCTGCAGGCTCAGTAGTTGCTCCTTGAACTGAATAGAAGACTGGATTTGTATTCCCTGAGTGGAATTCCCTCAGTGGCACTAATTAAATAGTGTGCATGGCACCAGGTTACAGCAGGTCACAGATCACTGACAGTCTACTGTTTGTTGATTCTCGTTTTTATTGTTTAGATACCTGTTTGAAATGAAGTGTGTGTAAGATAAATGCAACAATTGTTGGAAGACCCGTCTGCATCAGCAGTCATAACTTACCACTTTACCACTTTATGTCACCAGTAAGTAACACCATGCTTCATTATGTCCACGTGTAAAATGAGA
Organism: Psittacus erithacus; assembly: GCA_009867235.2. NCBI lineage: Eukaryota > Metazoa > Chordata > Aves > Psittaciformes > Psittacidae > Psittacus > Psittacus erithacus. The sequence goes on from WYDI02009820.1 coordinate 40,053, forward strand.
GAAAAAAGGTGAAATTACTCTTATGAAATTGCACAGCAAATCAATTCCAAAACAAGGAGAGAGCCCAAACCTTTGCAGAAGCCCTCCTTTTGCCCTGTCTCCTGGACCAGCCTGTGAACGACTTTGGTGACTGCATGCATGCTGAAGTGCATTTGTTTGTATTGTCTTGTCAGGAATTGAATCTTACCACATCACATGCTACCAACACAAACATGGCATTGCAATTTAGCATATATTTTGTTGGTGTATTCTATATCCCAGTAAAGTCTCATCTCCTTAGCCATTAGCATAGGCTGTTCATTTGTAGCAAAGCTCTTCAACGTAATGAGAAATGTAGAGTCACAAGTAAGAATGCAATTGTCAACCAACAGCCTACAGATATGAAGTTCCAGGACACTGCTGAAAGAAGCAATATTACAAGATCTATCCTTTTAAGACTCCTGGTATCCTTCCCCAATAGGGAAAAATACTGGGCTCGGAGGTGCTCTTCAGTCATTCCTGAGCTGCTCAGTGCCATTACAGGATTCTCAGATCACCAGACAATGCCATGTCAACACATAGGGGAAAGATCAATTTCTAACCTCTTTTTCAACTGAGAAGAAAGTTTCAGGTTATTGATATGCTGCACTGGACACTTTATGTTTGCAAAAAATAGTAATTTAAAACATTCTGAAAATAAGCCACCTTCTTAAACCAGCTGATAGCTTTTCTTTCCCTCAGATTTTGATTGGTTTTCTTTTGATTCATTACAGGAATTTTAGCTTTTTTCCTGGCAATAGGAAAATACACAGATACTTTTTTAAGAATGATATTTTTAATGAAATATAGATTCACAGAATGGTTTGGGTTGGAAAGGACCTTAAGATAGTCCAGTTCCAACTCCCCTGCCATGGGCAGGGACACCTTCCACTAGAGCAGGTTTCTCCAAGCCCCATCCAGCCTTGCCTTGAGCACTGCCAGGGATGTGGCATCCACAGCTTCTCTGGGCAACCTGTGCCAGGGCCTCAGCACCCTCATAGCAAAGAACTTCTTCCTTATATCCAACCTGCACTTCCCTTGTTTAAGTTTGAACCCATCAGCCCTTGTCCTATCACTACAGTCCCTGATGAAGAGTCGCTCCCCAGCATCCTTGTAGCCCCCTTGAGATACTGGAAGGCTGCTATGAGGTCTCAACACAGCCTTCTCTTCTCCAGGCTGAACAGCCCCAACTTCCTCAGCCTAAGAAATATAATCATTAGAAAACAAAAATAAAAGAGTTAGTGGTGATCAATAGTAGAAAGGCTCTATCCTCAGATATGTGAAGATAATTACCATGAATCAAAGTGAAATGCAGCTGGATTAGGTAATAAACCAAGCTTAGAATCAGGACCAGGGCTCTAGCTGCTCAGTGTTACTGCTGATAATGTAATTCCTAAAGGTAGATGGAGATGCTGGTCCTGAAAGGAGTTTGGTATGCGTACAACCTGTGTCCAAAGTAGAGGTGGCACTGATACCTAAAATTCTCTGTCCAAGCATGCAGGTACCCACTGCCAAGTACCTGGTGGCAGGAGACAGACCTCAGGCATGCCGTGGCCAGGCACTACTCTGAGCCAGGGGCACCACAACCAGGAGGTTGTAGAAACATGGTGACAGGATTGTGCAGGCTGGGAGCATCTGGTGCAGGCAAGAGAAGAGCTGTGAGCAAACAGGATGTTATTCAGTTTCAGTCCCACCTATGAGAAATAAACCAAAGCATGGGGTTTTCATAAGCAGTGCTGGCACTGATAGATCATCAGCCCCTATTTCTCACACATACACAAATGCTTGTCACCCAGCTGACACTGGGTACTAGTGTTACTAATTCTGCGGGCACTAATTCTGGGGCACTAATTCTACCCCAGGCACTGGTTTGAGAGCCCATGGTGGCCACAGCTAGCTAACCCAAACCCCACATTCTCAGGGGTCACCATCAACTGGGAGGTCCAATAAAGCAAAGATTACTTTTAGCCCTTCTGTATTAAGAACAGCTGATTGAAGACCTGTAGCTTGACTCCAGCCCATCTCTAATTAAATCTAAATTAAATTTCACCAAGTAGAATTACCAGGGCCTAATTTTTAGAGTCTGTGGCAAATCCCACTTCCTGAAGCTGACTAGCTGTTCAAGAGGGACAAAGATCCACTGAAGAACAAGTCATTTTGTCCTTTCTTGGCATGTTAGCTCACGTCACAAGAATTAAGCTAGCAGGTTTCTTTGGATAGGCACTACAATGAACATTTATATTTTAATTGTACAGACCATAAAATATCTCTGGAAATAAATTGGAGTTCTTGACATGAGGAAATAGCCATATAGTCAAAATCTAAACTTTTCTCTATTTCTTTGGTGGGCAGCTTCTTTAAAACACTCTCTTTTCATAGATCTTCCTTCATCAAAGCTCTATGAATGTGCTGCTAATGGTTGCTCTATTAATGCTTGCCTTGGTCTCACTAAAGCTTTTCTTTTCTCTATGTGTATAATCTTTCCTTATGCCTGCCTTCCATCTGGAAATAAATTGCAGTGAATTAGATGGACCTTTTTAAAAGTGCACAACTTAATTTTAAGTTTTAATTAATCAGTCTTGTTCATTCATTATTTTTTTAATCCTAAAAGGCTCTAAATCTTAGTCTCTTTCTGCCTGAATATACCTAGATTACTGACATATTTTATCATTAGATTTATACATTCACTTTAAATGACCTTAGATGAAGCTTAAAAAGTTTTTGAGCATCACATATAATTGTTTTTCATCTGTTCCTTTCCTTCCATCTGTAAATATTGAATGAATAACAGTCATTTTGTGAATCAAGCCCTGCAATTTTCAGTAAAAAATATTATTACCATTTCATTAATCATAGACAACAAATGAGTATTGTGAAAACAAAATGACTTTATTCTCATGAAAACACCACTTTCTCTATAAGGTTTAGAAGATGACTGATAATTTTATGTGCCTCAGTTTCTGAATGCCCAACTGAAAGGCCCAGAATACCAGATTGTCTATGGATCAGTCTAACATGTGCAATGTGTGGTACTGGGGTGTATGATGACTCTTGCAGTCCCTGTCTCAAGAAAAGGTCACTTCTCTGCCTTGCTTGTAATTCCTAGTCTTCCTTACAGCCTTTGTCCAGGCTGTCAGGTAGTCTGAAGTCAATAAGCAATGTTGCCCGTTAATCACTGAATCACAGAATCATAGAATAGTTAGGGTTGGAAAGGACCTTAAGATCATCTAGTTCCAACCCCCCTGCCATGGGC